>JAABNY020000046.1:14005172-14015344 GCA_015164015.2 Brevimyrus niger
TCTATCTATCTATCTATCTATCTATCTATCTATCTATCTATCTATCTATCTATCTATCTATCTATCTATCATCTCAGGCCTCTCCCAGACCCAGTGTTGGTCTTTATTTTTCAGACTTAATGCTGTATGAACACGCTACCGAAGTCATAATTACAGCTTCACCATCTTACACTCTGCTGTTCATTTGCTTTTTCTGTACTCCTTTTATCATTCTCTCATTTAGAAGTTTGCCTTTTGTGTGTCTTTACAGGTGTCTGCTCTTCATCCCAGAAACCCTTTTTAATCTGACCACTAAGTACAAAGAAAGAAATGAAGGAAAAAATAATATAACACCAGTCATATTCATAATTCATCATTCATTTAGTTTTCTGCCAAATGCAGAGAAATTTAATTTAAATAAATTAAAACGTTTCAAAGTTGTCCTCATCCAACATTGAGTTAGATCATCAAAAAAGAACATGAAATTGTAGAAAGAGAATGTAAAATATTTGTTATTTCAAAGAAATCTGCCAAAGAAGTCCTTAATGTCCTGTATATCTGAAGAGACAGGCTCAGAGCTCTTTTAAATGTATCTCCAAGTGCCTGCATTAATCTCATCTAATTGATCCCTGTCGTCTTATATTTCTGTATTCCCCAAAAAGAGAACATGACTTTAACAATTGTTGTTTAAGGTGGTCTGCAGACCTCATCTTGAATTTCTGGTGCTGATTTGGAAACCTGGGACTTGGTAACTAAGTAAATATTTTCAAAGATGTGGGCACCATGACTTTAATTCAGTCACAAGTGAGGGAAGCAAAGGAAGGTTGGGAGCAGATCCTGGAGCAAGGTAGAAGCTAGTACAGGCACAGAGTACTTTACAGGAGCTTAATCAGACAGTGTGCCAGAGAAGGAGGTGATACCCATCAATTCCCTGCAGGAGGCATGCTGTTGTACCTTTAAGATGGAGACTGAATCCAAAAATGTCAGGAGTCTGCATATTCTTATCTGTTTGCCGTTCGGTACTCTGATTTCCTTCCATTATATTTCGGGGCTAAATTGCTGACTCAAAACTGCCCTCAGCAACTGCATGGCTAAGAGCCTTGTAATAGACAGGTGCTGCGGTCTGGGGAGCTTCTCTCAACTGGCTATATGCCATCGACATCGAGTAAGTGCTTACTAAAGTAGATGAATATGGAAGAATGTGTTAACCGCAAAAATGTCACCTACCCAAGTTATTTTGGATGGGAGGACTTAGCAGTCGAATAATGTGACACTGTAATGAAATCATCCCTGGTCAGATTGAAAGTTACTCTCTCTACTGGCCAGCAGTATGTACCTAACATTTCACTGTGATCACTTACAGTGTGACTTGGATGCGGATAAGCATGCGACTGGCTTTAGTGTGCACTGTCTAGCCCAGGGCTGGGCAATCATATCCGCAAAGGGCCGGTATGTATGCAGGGTTTAGCTGCAATTCCCTAATTAGAT
This sequence comes from Brevimyrus niger, assembly GCA_015164015.2. Lineage (NCBI taxonomy): Eukaryota > Metazoa > Chordata > Actinopteri > Osteoglossiformes > Mormyridae > Brevimyrus > Brevimyrus niger. Next base: position 14,006,640 of record JAABNY020000046.1, read on the forward strand.
TACTAATTAGAGGACTGATTGGCTGAAGAGTCCTCACACCTTGGTATGAACAGCTGACCTACAGGTTATCCCAAAAACCTGCATACACACCGGCCCTTTGTGGATAAGATAAGCCCCTGCCATCCTGAACCAGAGTTAATTCCGAGTTAGCCCTGCTCCACAAACACTGTGACATTCACATTTAGTATTAAAACATGCCTGAAATCAAACCTCAGAAGAGTATAGAATGGCACCTCGCCATCGCACGATAGGTGGGCCACATGCTCCTTCAGCCAGTGAGGTAGGAGACAGTGGGAATAGGGTGGTCTAGGGAGCTGTGAAATGCCAGGCTTGGTCTGTGCCAGCCTGCTTTAGATGCCTTTTTAAAGGCCCCTTTCTTCTTGCCCATCTCTGAACGCGACAGAGAGCTTGGCAAACACTTCATTTTAATGCTGTTCTGATGTTTGAATGTGATGCGTCGCATGTGGGAGATAAAGAGCATGGAAGGGCCGTGGAATCCACAGTCTGCCGAGAAACGGTGCCAGTTTGCAAAGCAGTGCCGTCGTTAACGTGCACTTCCAGGTTTCAGTGCCAGGCGGAGTACCGCTGAGTTACACTGGGCCAGATCGCTTAACCCTTCTCACATCACTGAAACATCTGGCTGGGTAACTGTACAAAACTAAAACCTGCACTGGTTTAGCCAGACAAAAGTGTCAGTTCAGCAAGTAAACAATAATAATAGTAACACCTCTGTAGTTTTAACACGGCACAGAGTGAGTCCTTAGCTGTACAGGAGGAAAAACTTACATGGTAAATTTGAAGAAGAGAAAACTAATTTCAGTGAAGGCAGGTCTGAGGATGATTGATCTTCTCTAAAACATTAATCTTACTCCCAGCACCTCTGCATCTGTTTTTTTTTTCCCCCTGCTATATTTTGCGGAGACAGTTAACCCTTGATTTAACCAACCGAATAACATTGGCAGAATGTGTTTCTATGAAGGCCCTTTGCTCCTTGCTGCCTTGTCAGTCTGCCCCCTTCAGGGGCAATTCTAGGATTTATTTTTAATTTTTTTTAGGTTAGAAGCCTAAGAAAGGCCATGGGGGGGGGGGGGGGGTGTGCATTGTTGAGTTACGGGGATGGGGGCACTCAGGGAGTCAGTCAGATTTCAGCTGGTTGCAGTGCCCCTGTGGCACACCCCTACCCCTGCCCCTGTATATGCCCCTACCCGCCCTTCTGCTTGTCTGTCCATCATTTCTAGCTCAGGTGTAATTTTATCAGCGATCAGTCATTACTGGGTGTTTGCCGAGGTACATCCAGATAAAATCTCACACCGAGATGTTTTTCGCTACTTAAGAAACAATCTTTTCCTTACCTTTTCTTCCCATTTCCTCTGTACCGGTGTAGTTGTCTTTAATGACACGCATCACACCGTGGCTGACAGGAGGCTTGGGGCGAGGGAGGTTGGTTCAGGGAGGAGCAGTATACCTTACTGTCAGCTGCTGGCTATTTTCGTCACATGGTGGGGCCACTTGAAACAGCAGTGCCTCTCGCCGAGGGCGAGCATGAATTTGCCGGCACCAAAGATGACCTGGGGTGGCAGTAAGGCAGGCGGCAGAGATCCCCCAACGTCCTCCATCCTCGTCGAGCCAGACAGGGACCTGTCCATGGAGTGCCGTGGTGTTGCATCACCAGCATGAAATCCAGGTTTTAAATGGAATCCCTCTTCTGTTAAGAGGCCTTTTGCTTGGAGGAGGTGAGCGGTCCAGACTGGCTTTGCCTCCTTCTGGGTGGTTTTTCCTGGCCAATGTAACCTTTGCTACGCTGCTCAGAGAAGATGTAGCCACACAGCAGTAGCTGGGCAGCTGCTGAGTTACGGCCCAGTGCTTGAGGAGGGAGAATGAGCCTTATATGGAGGAACATCCATTTTGGCTGCGCTTTTGTTTTTGGAAAGGTGTGCACTTCTGTACTTTTTAATTAAAACCTTTTTTTTTGTTTTTTTTTTTTACATAGTGGGTGGTCCCCTGGCTGTCTGTTTGGGCAGTTTGTATTTTCTCCCTGTGTTTGTGTTCAATTGTATCCGGCTACATCAGTCTCCTCCCATGACCTAAATGCTTCCGCTCGAGGTGGATTGACATCTGTAACTGGAGAGCACTTTCTAAAACTCACTCAGTCCATTTTTCTATGCGTTTGAAATGAGACTGCCAATGAGCGATGTCAGGCATGCTAATCACTCCGCATGTAATGCAAAGAAGAACCAAATCTCTCTATGTCCTCAGATGTTTTCTCAATTTTTTTTTTTCCAATGGACTGAGCGTGTTTTGGAAACGTGCTCTTCAGGTGTGTGTGCTTGTGTAAATGCTACGATGGACTGGCATCCGCGTGCCCCCAGCCACATTGGTCAGGCCAGAAATGAATGCAGGGATGCATTTCATGCTGATTTATTTGCTACCTTTTAGCCATTAACTAAATGGTACATCAGTAGTTCTCCTCCTGGGACTTTAAACAGAAACATCTTAGTTTCGAGTTCATTTTCTTAACTACCCAACCATTGTGACAGATGGGTCTGTCTTGGGGGCGGGATTTGAGCGCACACTGACCACACCCCCTTCCTTATCTTTGTTCCTTATTTTTTCACTCGTGCCTGAGCTGAATCCTGATTAAAGTTGCCCAGCATCCCTCTAAGGGTAAAATATGTAGAGGATGAATTCATGTTGCACCAGAAGAAGGTTGGGGGGTGTCGACACAGACTGTCCAATAACTACAAACCCCCCCAATCCACCACCCTCACACACACACACACACACACACACACACACACACACACACACACACACACACGCACACACAGCTCCAGTGATATGACATATACAGAGGCCGCACAATTAAAAGGGAGGTACATTCCTCACTGGGGACTACTGAGCGTGCCCAAGCACCCTGTCTCTTGCATAACAGGGTGGTGATGGAAAGTTCAGCTCGGCGGATGGTGGAGGTCTTGCCCCGCATCTATCAGTTTAGGCCTGCCCGAGTTGGCGACGGTTGCCATGACGCTCCGGGGCGGAGGGCGGCACGTACGACAGGAGCAGCCTCTCTCACCCCACGTCCCGCCCGTTTACTTTCGGCACACCCCTTCAATGTCAGAGGGCCTCCCTGCATGTGCCATCTGCTTCCCCGCCGCCTTGTGTAATTAATAGCGCCGTATAAATGTTTATGTTTAAATTTATTTATTTTCCAGATGGTTACGGGAGTTTTGTTCAAGGAGAGCTCGGAAGTCTGGGCATGTGAGCGGTGGAATAAGTGCTTTAAACATTAGAAGCAGGTCATCGTCACAAGTGCATGAGTAGCTGCGGTAGATTTCCTGTGACATGGGCACTCACTCAGTAGCCCTGTCAGCTTACACCTGTAGTGTGTGAGTTTGAATCCCACCCCTGAATCTCTATGTGCAGAGTTTATATGCTCTACATGTGTCTGTGTGGGTTGCTCCAGGAGGACGGGTGTCTCTGCAGTGCCCGCAGTGTGTGACTGTGTGTGTGTGGCATCCCACCTAAGGTTCCTCATGCACTGTGCATTGTTCCAGGTTCACTGTGATCCCATACTGGATAGGCACTAATGGAAAATGGATTAGCGTAGGAAGCACTGAACCTCACAGAGAGTATATTACAGCAGCATAATACCAAAGATTTGCCAAGGCAGCCTTTTCTGTACCTTCTTGACATTTTGAATCCTGTACCCAGTGTATCATCACCTTTTAAAGCTATTGTCAAAGCAATCACAGTGTACATAATGGAGCTTTTATAATCAGCCGCTAACGAGTGTGCTTATAATGCACTTGTAGCACCGTCGAAAGTCACAGGGTGACACGGTGCTTTTGCCATTTACGTTCCAGCCTGTTTGGGTCTTTTTTTGGAATATCCCCTTGTGCTGTTCTCATTCGCCATCAGAGTTTTGAACCTTCATCAGAGGTATCCCAGAAAGCCGGTCGTCAGTGGGCAGGCTGGAGGCCGGTACAGTACCAATCCCACCACAGCTGGGGCGTAAACCCGATTAGGCCTCCCTCACTGCTCTGTCTCCCTTTCCCTTTTTCCAAAGCCGGAATGCCGGCCGACTGCCAAAGGAAGGCAGAGCATAAAAGCCGGGTATAGTGGAGCTGTCGCGGGAGCGCGGCACACGACGCGAGCGGGGTGGGTTCCTGCACTGGCCCACAATGCACTCTGTCTTCAGCATTTTCTCAAAGCTTTTTTTTTTTCCTTTCAGACCACCCTTGGGCGACTTATTACCACACTACATTCCGTAATGCATCTATAATTAGCCCATGCCAGATTTCCCCGGCTGAAGGGCCGAGGTGCGTCAGGCACCTGCAGCTGGGCACTGACCGGACGGGGAGCGGCTGCTGGGTGATTAGCAGGGCCATCTGCCCCTCCGCCTGCTGACCTCCATCGTCCGGAGGCAGCCGCACCAGCGGGAGGCAGGCCGCTTAAGCATGCCAACGTTAAACCGATACGTTCCTGGTACCCGTCGCCGCAGGGAGCTGCTCTTGTACCTTTAATGGATGCGTTTGACCTGAATTACTTTAGTGAAATCTCAGTGGAGAAGATGGGTAATCAGTAAGCTCTGTGTGCTGCTGTGGATGAACGTCTATGAAAAATACCAAATACTCTGTGTTGTCACTAGAATTTTGTGCAGTTCTTGAGAATGAGAATGTTTTTCTTGAACTGTTTAAAGTTATTTTGATGCTTTACTCTGGATATAAGAACTAGAGATGCACTGATACCGTTATTCCGATATTGGCGCCGATCCAGACCTATTTGACGGATCGGGTATTGGCCATGCGTGACCGATCCACATCCTATACTTACTTATTTAGTTTTTGGCAATCAACCGCAGGACAGCTTTCTCATTTTACATGTGTTTTTGTTTCTTTTTGCAGCATTCAATTCAAATACAATCGCTACCCCTCAGTCTTTTTTGCTACTCAGTGTGTGTGTGTGTGAGTACAGGGACTTCCGCCTGCTGTGACGTCATGCGCATTCCCTTCACAGTACGAGGAGTGTAAGATAAGATGTGACGATCTGGGAGTATTTTATGCTTTTTACAGAAACCAGAAGCACAGCGTTTTGCAATCTATGTAAAATAAAGTTTTGAGGTGTGAATAGCGTTTAATGGACAATCCCACTTAACGAAGCGCACACAATTGCGAGACAAAACAAAGCAATGGATGATTTGGGAGTCGCTAACTTAATTAGACTGTTTTGCGAACTTAGCTTGTGATACGTGAGGGGCTGCCATCGTGACAAAAGTGTAACTGCGCTGATGCCAATGGGAGAAAAACTTAAAATTTTAAGCAATCGCCACTTGTGTATATTTGCTTTGAATATATTCGTATTGAACTGTAAATGCCTCAAAAAACGCTTAAAACAAACGAGGTGGAACAGTGCGTTATGTATGTTAGGGTGACCAGATAATCCTTGTCAGGGAGGACACTCTGAGGTAGGACAGGAATTGCAAATTACCATTTCAATTAAACAGACCGCAATTTCACTTGAGCGCTGAGTTTTTGCTGAGTGCTGATTGGTCAGTCTCTTATAATCATGCATGTGTCACTAATGTTAATGTGAAACAGCTGGATGCGTCTTTCAGTCAAGGAAACAAACCAGTCAAAGCGCAAGAAGAGCTGAACTACTAAGCGGAGCACAGGAGCCTTTCAGTTTGAAAGTAGTTTGTAAAACCCGAAGTAGCTCATAATGTCCTCCCTGACATGGATTATCTGGTCACCCTAATGTATGTTTGTAGTAGCCTAATTAAATACTATTTTTCATATTTTTTTTTTCCATCTGTATTTACTAGCTTAAAAAATAATATATATATATATATTATATGTTATACTAATAATAAAGTATAACAAAGTAAAAAGAGCTCTTGTATCAGAATCTGTATTGGTATCTGCAGTTGTGTATCAGAATCGAACCGGAACTGAAAAAACGTAGATTGCTTATCTCTAATAAGAACACCAGTTCAGATAATCCCCGAGTGGAAGCCATATAAATTACTTTTAGGGACAACTGTTGATCCAAGGATTAAAGCATGGAATTCTAATCAGGTTCTGGGATTAAAATATTCTTAAAATAGCTCTGAAAGTCACACCTGAGTGGCAATAACGGGATTGGGATCTGCTTTTTTATGATGTCATGATGTCTCTAGGGGCCACAATTGCTTTAAACTCTTATTTTTTCCCAAGTCAATCAGCGTACTTTGGACCAATTGGCCTCTGATCTGCTCAGAGTCAGTTCAGTTCAACAGTCAGTTCAACACAGGAAGTTTCAGAATTTCATTTCATGTGCCTATGTTGAAAAGTGATTGGTTCTGAATGATGGAGGCCCATAGCCGTTCCAAATGCTCCATGGTGACTCTTTTTACTTGGAGATTATAAATGCAATTACCACGGTGTGTTCCACGGGTCTGATCAATAAAAGCATTTGATTATTCTATCCCTGATCCTGACCAGGGGCATGCCCTCGTGTTAATGAATGGATTTTTCTGACACCCCAGTGTAGATTAGCTCAGGGACACGCGCCTCTCTTCAGGCTGATATCCTCACGCCTCTCCTGCCCTCTGTTCCAGGTTCTCGGGTCCCAACCTGCCTTCCCCCATCATCAGCAGTAAGAACTGGCTGCGGCTTCACTTCACCTCTGATGGCAACCACAGACTGCGGGGCTTCAGTGCCCAGTACCAAGGTGAGGTGCTGCTTAGATCATCCACCTCTCCTCATTCGCTCACACAAGTTCTTCTCCCCATTCACTTGCACAAGCTCAGCCAGAATGCCACTTCTCATTCACCCACACAAGCTCAGCTGGAGCACTGCTCCTCATTCACCCACACAAGCTCAGCCGGGCCGCCGCTTCTCATTCACCCATACAAGCTCAGCCGGGCCGCCGCTCCTCATTCACCCACACAAGCTCAGCCGGAATGCCGCTTCTCATTCACCCACACAAGCTCAGCCGGACCGCCACTTCTCATTCACCCACACAAGCTCAGCCGGGCCGCCGCTCCTCATTCACCCACACAAACTCAGCCGGGCCGCCGCTCTTCATTCACCCACACAAGCTTAGCCGGATCGCCGCTCCTCATTCACCCACACAAGCTCAGCTGGACCGCCGCTCCTCATTCACCCACACAAGCTCAGCTGGACCGCTGCTTCTCATTCACCTACACTCTCACTGCCATTTTCATGTAAAAGCAAACACAGTGACTGTGGTATAGCCAACATTGGGTCTCTTAGACTCTGTTTTGCCTCATGACAGGATATCTTAGTTTATCTATCCTTGGCTTTGAATAAGTACACATTTTGCCTTTGTGAGGCAATATTGGCTACATGCAACAGGTACATTGTAATGGTTGGTCACTCAGCCTCACTCAGAGGAGGGTCTAAAGGTAATGCAGTACCCCCCCCCCCACCCCCCACCTCAAGCTTATCACGTCTTGCTATGAGCCTGTGTTGTCAGTCATCACAGGGCAATGGATATCTGCATGCATAATTAACATGTGACCAGGGTGGTGGCTTCACGCAGGCATGCCTGATCACTTACCCCCTTGACCCTCAAACCAATCTAGTTTGTTTGAGTACACTGTTTGTCTGTTTGTGTAGTTTGTCTGTTAACTGCTGGCGTGTTTGTCAGGATCCTCTGCTTGTGTTTAATGGAATATATTTCTTGCTGAAAATTGGAGAATGATCATATTTCCCCTTATGATTGTTGTAATGCATGCATGCATGCAAATCTGTTAACTGCACGTGCTGTATTAATGTAAACAGTCCCAGTGAACATGCATGGATGGATGGGTCTAACACTTTATATATATCTATAATCTGTTTTCCCAGTTGGAGTAGGCATCTCTTTCAGGCGCATCTGTGTTACATCAGAGACAGAATGTGATATGCATAATCACGGAGAAAAGCAGGGGAGTCGGGATCAAAGTGGAGAAGCTAACGTGAAATTGTATGCATTTTAAGCACAAGTGGCATTGCTACCAATTTGTTTAGCTGCATATTAATTTCATACCAAGCACTTTTTAAAGGAAAGTCTTTGTTGGAAACCACCCAAACTCAGCAGTGCAATGGTCGGGGAATATGAAGGAAGGCTACAAGAGAGAGACTAGCCTAACTGAATAAATCTAATCTTAATCCACATTAATCTCGGCACCTCCATGAGGACGATTATTATGAAAATTGGATTGCAGGTGTTTATGTTAGATAAATAAATGATGCATTAACTGCGTCGGAAAAAGGGTGAAATGAATAAGGTCATAATGATATTATTAGATGGCCCTTCCTGCAGAGGGACTTCTTGACTCTTAAATGTACAGTGGATCCTCAGTTCTCAAACTCATCAGAACTAGAATTTCTTAAAAGTCGAACTAGTCAGTTCTAAAAAAAAAAGTACCTAGAGCTCGATCTGAATCTTAAAAGTCGACTCATGAACACCGACCTAACTTGTACGCACAGAAAAATGAGTCACGTGGCATGTCTCTCAGCGGAAACAACATAACGTAACGCTTCAGTCTCAGCTTCACATAGTGATAGCATAATGCATGTTTACACTAGCTGAATAGATATATTTAGATAGTAAAAATGCATTATACGGGGTTTAATTACAGGTAAGGCAGGCAAAACGCAGACGGACAATACAATGACCGGACTGGGGAAACAAACTGAGATGTGGATGAAATACAGAGG
>JAABNY020000046.1:14023642-14045248 GCA_015164015.2 Brevimyrus niger
CAGCAGAGTGTTCCTGCAGAGACACCAGGACTGCTTTTACCAGGAACGGAACTGTCTATTAATGAGTGTCCATCAGCGAAAACCAGGAATGAAGGGGAAGCAATCGCGGGCCGGAGTCTGCTGCTATCATTCATTGCTATGGAATGTCAGCAATGGCATGCCACAGCTCATCAATAACATCTTTAACAATCAGTAATGAAAATAGCTGACGTTGAATTTTTCCATTGATTAGTTGCATTTTGTTTGCTGCACAAATCACATATAATGACATCACCACTTAGCAACATTAACATTGGTGTGCTATGTACAATTTTTCGCAAGTTAAATAAGGCAGACGGGTTTGTCTGTGGAAGCTCGACATAAGACCAAAACATCAGAGAAATCTCTCAGTAAGGAAGAAAATCCCTGACAATGGTGGAAGTGAAGGCTAGGTAGCCCATCTTGACTAGGCTATCAGTGTCCTACTTAAACATACCGGCCACCATCTGTGTGGCTTTTCTCTGCATCTGGCAACAGAGCTTTTAAGAGGAGAGCCAATCTGAGCCTAGACCATGTAGACATGTTTACATTTTTTGCATAGCAATGATATGCTTATGTGAAATCACTCCACTTGCTTTAGTGTCATTTGCTGTTCAAGGTGAAGCTGAATTTATTTGGCCCAACTAATCAATTAGCTGATAGCCTGATCGCATGCTCATTCGGTTTTCAAAAAGATATTTTTTTTGCAGTCCTACACTGAAGTAAATAAGATAACTGGGCTTATCAGATATCTATGGCAGTCCAAGCATGAATTTGTAAATTTTTGCAAACAACTTAAGTGTCAGCATCTAGTGTTTATTTTAATTGCTGTAAATACTGTGTTAAAAGAAGACTTAATACATCTACTCAGATGAATGAACTATCCGTTCATAGATAACACAGTACAATATAAATCATGAGGTTTGGTTCCAAACTCCGATGGTTTGCTTGCTTTTTACTTCAGCTCCACCATGGGTTCAGCACCAACTTTCAACACCAGTCCTTCATCACACTGATGTTGCACCTTCTTTCTTGTTTGTCCTTGGCTATGACTGGGCACAGTCATACAAATTATTTAGCTCTGGTTCGACAGTGTAAATGATTGATTTGGCCACAATGTGAAAATCATATTGAATCTGTGCTGAGAAATATGGGCAGGACTGCGCAAAGGATTGTGGAGTGTGAGGTCCCACAGGGCCTTGTGTTCCCCCAAACCCATCCAGTCTAGCTACCATTTTCAAATCTCTGTTTGCTATAATGTGCTTTAAAAAATTAAAAAATCAGTTTTCATAGGCGCATCCAAGAATGAGGTCCCAGACTGATCCAATTGAGTCTACAAGGAGATTAACCCTGGACCTGGCATCTCCCTGGAATGGAGATGGATGATTTGATTACTCTGGACCACAGTGTTGAAGGAATGCGCCTCTCAGTGTTTTCATTTCTTCAGACATTTGTGAACTTATTCTGACGCTGTCTTGCAGCGGCTGTGTTCTCTGGGATAAATTTGACATTTGTTGAGTTGTGTTAATAGGATGTATTTAAACAGGTTAAATTTTCATCAAACACCTTTTATCAGGTGAAACGTTACTTTCTTGGTATATAACAGCGGAAAGGAGTTAGCAGGTGCTGAAGTTTCCGGTCACTTTCTGCCGTCTGTATTAATTACTGGATTACCGGCTTTCAGCGACCTGTTATATAGACAGGTTTTTAAAGGAGCTGCTGTTTCATTTCAGTGCTTATAATTGCTCTGTAAATTAGGAATTTGAAGCATTAATACGAATGGTAAATATTTCACTAATATGCTTTTCGGTCAGAACCTGTAAAGTTGATCTTGGCTCGCTTTTTTTGCCTGTATGTGCACCACCTTTGCATGACGGAGAGTAGGATGGATTTCTTACAACCTCCCAGGAATAGATTAGATGTAACTCATTAAATGCTGGACCCTGGGTCCCGACCTTCAGATGCTCTCATTTACTCCACACGTCAACGGCGTTCGTTAAACAGCTCATTACTGAGCGGCTGCTCTAATATCAGGCGACATTTTTTGTGATCCTGGAAGCTGCCGGAAAGAGATGAAAAGAAATGTCAAGAAGTCGACTATTTCTACAAAGTCAAGGGAAGAAAACGGAACCATTTTGTGCTTTTACATTTTGTTTGTTTTAACATTTACTTTCATCCAAAATATCCTGCATATTTGAGAAAGCAAAGGGTCACACAGTCCCTGGAGCAGTTGGGGCTTAAGGGACTCGATCAGGGCACCGACAGTGACATCTCTCTGCCAACCCAAGGATTTGAACCAGCTGCCTTCTGACTACAGACATTGTATTCTAACCCCCTGTGCCACAGACCGTGCCAAAGCATGGGTTAGCCTTCACATAAGTGCCAAGGTTCTCCAGTAAGACATGGCTTCTACAGGCTGTGGCAAATAGACAGACACCTACTGACTGGATAAAGGTTTTAGTCCCAGCCACAGTTCTTATATGCTTATTCCTAAATGTGCTCTGATGTGCCAACAATTTCCAATTACTGGTTGCACAAAACTTCAGTACAGTCTCATTAACTACTCAATAAAAAAACCAAAAAAAACACATGAAATGTTTTAACCAGAGTTAGGATCGTAGGATCAGCTACTTCTCTGATACCCCGGGAGCATTCTGGCCAGTTAATTGTTTGAGCAAAGGGCTCAACAGAGACAGGGCTGTTTTGCTGAGGACGGGAATGGAAAGAGTGATCTTCTGATCATAGACACATGTTTGGTGTATGACAACAAAAAGAAATGAGTCACAGAAAAGCTTCCTTGTGATGGTGTCGCCCGATGATATCCTGAAATGTTATGCATTGGGTTGTACATTATGAAGTGAACTTGCTTTCCTGTCTTGTTTTCCAGCACCCATGTGTGGTGGGCAGCTCCGTGGGCCAAGCGGCCTCATCACCTCCCCCAACTTCCCCGTCCAATATGACAATAATGCCAACTGCACCTGGGTGATCACCGCCGCTGACCCCAACAGGGTGGGGGGGGGGGGGGGGGGGGGGGGGGTTCCTCGGTCTCACAGCCTTCAGAAATGTACAGGACATGGTGACACTTCCCTGCCATGTGAACCGCTGATTGACCGTCTGTCCATAAAACTGAACGGTCTGCAGGTAGCACTTGAATACAGTTATGCATAGATTAGCATTAATGGGCTAAAGTCATTGTTTCAGCACCAGAGCAGTGCACCTAGGAAATAAAAAAAAAAAACATAATGGAAGATGAACTGTACTGATGTTTTCCTGTGAGAGAAGGAGTGTGTGTGTGTGTGTGTGTGTGTGCGTGTGTGTGTATGTGTGTGTGTGTGCGTGCGTGTGTTTGTCTTCCTGTCTGAGTGATCAGTGTGACTCTGAAGAGGACTGAAAGGGTATCATGGTATCATGGGAGGGACATGGCCTCTCCCAGCAAAAAGTAATGACTTTGCAGGCTGGTTCAAGGCCGCCATGGGCCTCGCTTGCCAAATTTCAATCTCCATGCTTGAACAAATGATGTTACAAATCTGTACCCTTATCACAGAGGCCCAGCATCGGGTGGGCGGGGGCGGAGAGGGCAGGGAGGGGACACCTTCGTCAACGACCTGCTCTGAGTCACGGGTGAAATGGACGGTCTGGTTGGCAGGCGGCGCTAAACTAATGAGGATGGAGCATCACTGGGCTATCAGGAGAGATGCACCGCCGTGACGTGTTCTCCTTACGGCCTTCGCTTGAGCGCGGTGGCAGTCCCTGGGATGAGAGTCTGTGGTCAGAGGAAGGGAGGCCGACGTCAGCTGTCGACTTTAGAGATGAGATTAAAGTGACCCCAGGCCCTTAATTTATTCAAAAAGACATTATATTCCATGAGGAGTATGACTGATCTGAATGAATTGTATTTAATTAACTGTATTTGCAATTCATTGTAATTACAATTATAATTGCAATATAGATCTCAGAATAATAAGATTCACTGAAATTCCAGGCGTGAGCAGGTCTCCATCAGCCTCTTTTATAGTGTTCTGTAACAACTATTATCACTGTAAGATAAGGCTCATTAAATTGCCTGAAAGTTTGCATCTGATATAGCATGTCTCCCTAAAATCCCGTCTTCTTTACTTGCATTGATGGAGGGCCTACATTCTCCTTTTGGCATACTAACTCCAATTGCTGTTTGTTGTGCTGTCCTGTTTCATCTTGGAGACAGGACAGCACAAATGAAAGCCATTCTTGCTGCTTTTTCATTTTTTTTTTAAATTTTATTTAATATTCACTCTGATCCCAAGTGCGGTTTATTCATTTTTATTTACTTTACTGTTTTCTACCCACCCCTCCCATAGATGCTGTCCATTACTTGGGCCATGATTGGCGGACAGAAATTAATTTCCTGTGCCTTTCTTGAATAATTTTATCCATCCGTGTCTTTCATGAATGAATGAAATGCGATAGTGACTGATCAAAATAGAATTAATTTATCATCACAAAGAGACGAGTCTGGAACATCTGACTGATCATGAGAAGGACTGTTATATATTTTTGAAAGAGTAGCTAGTTTCATCCAAAGGCAAAGCGAACTTCCTGTGGACCCCAGTAGAGTTGTAACTCATTTCTCAGCAAAACATCTTTACTTTAAGCTGCCTAATTCAGTGCTGTGTAACCTCATGCAAAGATGTGGTGAACTAGGGCCTTCAGGGTACAGATGATCTTTCAATGAAATCAGCAGAGATGGAACATACCGCAATGACCTGTGTAACACGTCTATCACAATGGGAGCTTCAGAACAAACTGCACATCCCACAGCCAGACCAGCCAAGGGCCGCAGCTATCTGTACAATCTGGTAAGATGCCTTCACAAGCTCCTGATTAGCTGGAAAGAGTGGCTGAAGCTGCAGCACTCATGCTAAAGGCTTTGAGTATAAAAGGCGGGTGTGGGAAGTTCTCTGCACCTTGATGATAGAAACATTTAGTCATGGTTCTTTGCAGTCTACATGGATTATATGGAGTACCAAAGGAAGAAGTTTATTGTTTCAAGCGCAAGCATGAAAGATGAAGGGAATCCCTCGCTTATTGGATGAATGCCATGCAGTTTGGCACATTGTTTTGTTGTCAAATGTATAAATGCACATTTCTGATGCCGTCGAGGAATTATGCATTATGTATGATAATGGCTTTTGTGTGAGTAAACTGTAATGCACCACGGCTTGTGGGAAGACCCACGGTGAAAGTGAGCGATAGCAGCCTGCGCTTGTAACATGGTTTGAAATGACCTTCTACTGCAAGGTAGAGATATTGCTTTCTCCGGTACATTTCACATGGCATGATTTAGAGGTGCAGAATCTAGCACCCAGCTAAGTTATTCTTAAGGAATCCAAAGTGAAACACTTAAATCATTTGTAATAACCAGGGTAACATCAGAACATCAGAAGTTCCCTCACGATGGGAACTCACAACTCTTTCAAAGGTTGAAAGCCTTAGTGGATGACATTGTATTATCATACCATCCACATGTACAGAATATCTTGGCTGCTTCAGTGCTCAAAAGAGTGACCTAAAGGGAATGTAAAGGTCATTTGGGTCCTGAATTTTAAGAAAGAGAGGCATAAAGTTTATATCTATTCATATAATATTTCTTTATTGCAATACGATTATTTTGCATCCCTCTTGGGGGGGGGGGGGGGTGGTAGAGAAGACCTGTAATTTTGATTTTGCATTTCACTCGGTCCTTTTCCCCTCCACTGAACCTGCCCATCTCAAACCTGCAGACCTTACCAAACGAGGACAAACGCGACTGATGCCTGTGAGCAAAAGCAGCCGAGCCTAAAAGATCGTCGCCCGTACCTCATAGAAGGGACGCGGCGTTTAACTTGCGATCCGACCTGGAATGGCGTTTCCCCCATCCCTGGCAATTTTCATTACAGAGTTTGTTTACCATAGGACAAAATGCAATTTACATTTATATAAGCTTTTTCATTAGGCTGAAGTCTCAAAGCACTCCGAAAACATCAAGAACTGAGCAGAAATGTGGCAGGCAATTTGAAATGGGAGACTAGACAGCTCGTCTTTTTTTGTTCCTCATGCTTTATAAACTTGTATGCCATTTCATTGAACTAACGTTTATTGGATTATTTATTCATTCAGACCTGAATAAAGCAAATTTATGCTGTATATGAAACCTTAAGCATTGAAATAAAGATGAATTAGTCTAAATACCAAACTCGTAATATTATTTTCTCTTTGGATTGAGAGGGAAAGCACCTACCTGCCAAATTATGGCATAACGTAGATCAACTTAATTGTATATGATTATCTTTGCTCTTCACCAAATCTGCCAGATTCCAGATAGGATTACCTTTTTCTACAGATATAAATATAGGTCTAGCTTGCATATTTAACCATTAAGACTGTTGTGTATATTTGGTATATATCTTTGTCTCTGTTCTTAATTTGGGTGACCTGGTGGGGATGGACAACTTTCTGCGGCAACCTTCATTACCTGTGTCACACAAACTGCCCACTCATATGCAGGTGATCAAGCTGACATTCGAGGATTTTGACCTGGAGCGAGGCTACGACACGCTGACAGTGGGGGACGGGGCATCCGTCGGAGACCAGAAGACAGTCTTCCACGTGTGAGTGTCATCTGGTGCCCTCCTCTCTTTCTCTCGTTCCCTCTGTCTCCCATTCTCCTGCTTTTTTTCCCTCCTATGACCTCCCTGTGCAGCGGTGCGTGGAATAAATACCCAGGACCAAATTTTTAATTCCCGTGCATTTCAATGTTAAAACAAGATCACTTGACTGTGATGTGTTGAATATTGATGCCTGTAATAGTGTTGAAGACACCAGATGCTCGGAAATGTGTTTTCTTTTCGTTTATTTTTTCTTCTTCTTCCTGACTGCAGTTAATAATTGTTTGAAAATTTATCGTGTTCATAAAGTTTAAAAGATCAATTTTTATGCATGTGCCTTCCATGGATGGTCGGTCCTCATCTCGTCTTTGGCATGCTGTCATCGAAAGCTTTAGTCACGTATTCTGTCCTGAAAAGCTTCACTGGCCAAAGTAGATTGACGTTAACAGAAAATGGTTCTGACCCTGGTGTAGCAGAGAGCTAAACCAAGCGCACCGGGTTGGCTTTTTCACAGGCTGTCTGGGACCACCACGCCGGACCTGGTCGTCAGCACCAGTCACCAGATGTGGCTCAACTTCAAGACCGATGACTCCAGCGGTTCACTTGGCTTTAAGGTGTCCTACGAAGGTACAGGATTGGACTTGAAGAACGGCTTTTCTGTGTGACAAATTCATGTAGAGAGTATTCATGTACATTGTAGAGATACAAGAGAAGTAACAAGCAATGGAGGCCTGTGAGAAAATATTTAAGATAGATCACAGTGAAAACGCTTTAAGCAAAACTAACCATATAAATATTTTATTATGTTATCTTATGCTGCAGTTTTTGTGTACTTTGCGAGACAAAGTAGCGTCAATGACCAATAATGCAGGGCTATTAAAGTCACTTACTGTATGAACAGCTAATTCGATCTAATTGGTCATTCTGTTTGGTATTGATAGTTGTGTCTTTAATGTTTCTGGTCAGCCGTAAAGAACAAGAGTCCAGCGGCAGCATTTCCTCAGCCTCTTTTAAAGGATGCTCAATAAATATAGCGGGCAGACTGGGTCACGCGTGAGAGTTGCTCGTCAGCGCGATATATCCAGACAAGATTTTTCTTCCTAGTCTTTTCTTTCATGGTGATTTATACGTCATTTTCCACTCACTGAAGTGGAAGCGAAGGGGATGGAGTTATTGACGGTGACTTTTTATAGCTGTATATCATTCAAATTTTGCTTCTCGGATGGCTTGTTTATGGGTGGGCGCTGTGTATCTAGCTTAAGAGAATAATATAAAAATTAAATAATATAAAATTGACTAAGAGGAAAGATGCCACAGTCATTTTGTTAACAGGAAGAACCAGGCTGAGGTCATATAAATATAAATGAGGCCAGATTTTTTTATGAGTATATATGAGTAATGAAACTGTAAGATTACCTGGTCATTCTTCGTGGCCAAATGGGCTTCTCTCATTTGTAAATTTCTCTTAACTCAGTCATAATGCGATGGCACAGGAACTTGGTGTATAAACAGCCTGGGACGGCCAGTGAGCGTTGGCCAATCTAAAGATGTCATTGCATTCAGTGCTGCATTAAGGTCCTCTTCCCAATGGCTTGGCGGCAGGTAAAAGCTACTGGTGTATTTTGTTCCACTAATGACTGAAGGCTGAAACCCGCCTTCGCCATTGGTTCAAGTTGTTGCTCCATTAATGAACCAATTATCAGCAATTGGCAGGCTTCGAACAGCCTAGCCTTGAGCCCACCTTTGCTTCTAGCGATGACGCAACTTAATATCGCAGGGTTGCATTTTACCCTGATTGTAATGCATTGACGTGTCAGTTTTCATCTTGGCCTGAAGACCACTTCCCTGTTGCCCTTAATCGTATTCTCTGCGTACCTCGCAGCCAGGCTTCAGATGGATAGCTACTAATGGCCGCTTTCAAAGGCTCCTCAGTCTTTTGCTCTTATGTTGTTATCCAGGGTTTCTTTTTTCCAGGAAGAGCCTCATCTCTCCGCACGCGAGAACCTGCAGCATACAAGAAGGTCGCCCCCCATCTGACCCATTCTTTCCTCTCTGATTTCTCTCATATTGGAAGTGAAATTAAAATGCATAGAAACTTAATTACGTTGTGAATTGGCTTTGCCTGCGAGTGAGATTAAGCTTTTGTATAGTTTTGCAGCAGTAAAATGCAGTATAATCTAAAATATTTATATTAATTATTTGTTTTAGTAGCAGCAGTATTAGCAGAATTCATGGCTATATAACAATAAAATAAGTAACATGTTAATTAAATTGTCAGCACTCAGGCCAATGTATCAGTAAAATAATGATTTATTTAAATGATAATTACACTTTAATAATGTTACATTTAAGTTAGGCTACTGAACTGGTCTTGCACTAATATTCTCCATAAAAATAGCTGAACTTTTAGTAGCTCTATGAATGTAGCTGTGCATATTTTTCTCGATTTATTCCTTAAGATTCAGCACAGATGCCATAGTTTAGCTACTCAGTGAAAACTTCCTAAGAGATTGACAGCATAATGCCACAGGAACACAAGTATCTGATGGATAAATAAGTCATGTGGATATTTAGTGGGGGTATGATGGATTTGAGGGAGAGCATAGTGACAAGTGTGCCTGTATGTGACGCCTCCCCGCTAGGCTGTGTTTGTAGTGGAACATCTGCCCACATTGGCTTCTCGAGCTGATGGCCCCCTCTTCAGGGAGTGCAATTTAAAAGAAATAATGTATTAAACAGTTCTGGGGAGAGGCATTTGTACAGTCACACATGTTCAGGGGCCTTGCCGATCTCGTTGCTATGTCGACAGGCCCCTTTTCGAATTATAGCAGCTTGTCAGTCAGTTTGGGCGGCAGCTTAGCACAGACTGTCATGGACCTGCAGAGCACACCTAGAGATGAAACGCATAGAGGCCAAGAACACATCACAGCTTCCGGAGTGGGTAGCCTGAAATGCAAAGCAGAGTAACTGTCACGGGGTAGGTTGAGAAACATCACGCTAACAGGTATATCAGGGGAAGGAGGTCAAGTGGGTTACAGAAAGGAGAAAAGCTAAGGGAGAGAATAAGTGGACAAACATTCACTATGATTAGTCCCATGGGAATAGTTTTATTGTCTGTTGGGCATTGAGAGTCATGTGCAGCTGGACCCAATTAGTGATATGTGCTGTTTTTATTTTGCTGGCAATGACCCACTGAGATCAGAAAACGGGCCCCGCTTCGCGTTAAACTTGAAAATCACAGCTCGCGGACTAGTCTTGGCACAGAATCGCCACGCTGACCGTTGCGGGTTTTATGCATTTTCTCCCACCTTTCCAGCTGATTAGCTGAGTTGATTTACCCACAGCAAGGGGGCAAACAAGACCTGACATGCTTAGGGTTTTGGATGCTGTAAATGAAAGATCTGAACAAAAACAAATTAATTTGGAGAGAAAAAATCTGGAAATCAATTCCTATTTGTTGAAGCATATCAGTGGGGCGGCAGCGCCGAACGAAAGTCTAAACGAAACGATGATTGTTGCTGTTTCTTAAGGTTAGAGGCAAGCGTGACGATGACAACAGTTGCCAACATGGTAATACTCAATGATTTACTTTGACTCATTCCATGGTAACATTATACGACGAATAACAATGAATAAATAATGATTCCCTGTGGGACTTAAATAGCAGGTTAAAGTGGCATTTTTTTTAAATGCATTTGTAAAGTTTTCCCAAGAATCCTAATGCATTTGTTGTTGCTAAACAGAACGGTGTTGCACACAATAAGGCAACGAGAATGCAATTTCAAACGCCTGTTGTACTTGTATTTTATCTACAAATATTCTTCTAATCTAGTACATTTTTGGTATATTGCTGAAAATGTCTGTCAACTTGACATAGCGGTTGCCATCTCCGTCATTCTATAGACACGGCATGCTGACTTTTGGTTGCTAATTGGCATTGTTACCAATTGTGCATGTCACACCATACTGTAAAGCCTTCATAAGAGGCCAAAGCTCTTCCTTCATGCAATTAAAGCGTAATCGGGGTGGGAATCTGATTTATGAAGTGTGATGTGATGTGCCTACTGGTCCTGGTCATATTAGATTGTCTAGCTGCAGGCCGCACTGAAGGCAAAGACTCGCACCGACTATACTCTGAATTTAATTTCATGAGCTTCCAAGCTGAAGCACCATTTATGAGCTGCACTTCGAGAATAAAAGCCTGACTGGCTAAATCGGATAGCAAACGGCTGCACCCACCCCCCGGAGTTTCAGATACTTACGCCTCCTTCACCATGGCTTCTCCAGCACTTTTCTTTCCAGTGTTCACGATATTCTTCTCCTCGTGTGGGGGCTGCACCCTTCGTGCCATGACCTCTGCGCTCTTCCTGTTCGCAGTGTACGACCCCCTGCCCCTCCGATCCCTCATGCCGTGACGCCATGCCGTCACGGTTGCTTTTAAATGCATTTGCTTTGAAGAATGTTCCAGAAATCGAATAAATAAAAGGGCAAGATTTCATCATGTGTTTATGGCCGCAGATCTTGAGACATGGACTGATGGAAGGATAGATCACAGGAACAAAATTGAGGCAACATTAATAAACTTGGTCGTTCGTCCGGATTTTTTTCCCCCATTCTGCATAGCTGCTTATATAAATTGCATTCAATTGCATTCACTTATATCCCTTGTATACATTTACCATATACATATATACAAAACACCAGGTGTGCATTTTTATAACTTTATTTGAAAATAAGTTTTCTTTTTTATATTTTATACTGATGTCAGTGGGAGTTTTTGTAGTGTGACTAGTCTTGGGGGTTCCACAGTTAATTGACCTGCTCTGGTGCAAAACGGTGGCAAAGCTGCACTCTGCAATTATCTGCCTCGCCTTAATGGTTCATTTTAGCAGCAGTAATTACACCACCCGTTACGGTGGCGCTGGCTTTGATGTGCGTTGCCGCTTTGATCCGAAAGCGCCCACACGGACACTTTATGGATGCAGTCGCAACTGTTAAACCGTCATGCCATAAACAAGACACAAGACTAGTCAGTGGGTCGATTTGTGTTTTAGCTTATGCAAGGGTGCAGCAATGGCAAGTCTGCCCACGTCCAGCAAGAATTAAGCAGCCTTAGAAGGTTAGCAGAACTGGGACAAGCTGCTTCAGTTTATCATGTCTTCATGTCTATATGATTATTGGGTCTCTTCATTACCCTTTAATGACATCACCAGACTTGGTTCATGACTATAGCCCTCTCCGTACCCATCTCTCTCCATCCAAAACCAATGCTATACCTCCATATTCATCCCTGGCAATTTCTATCAATCCATGATTATTCACATCTATTGCATGCCTTTGCCATTCAGTCTCATCCTTCACCGTGCATCTTTTCCTGTTCCCTGCAGAAATTGACCAGGGCAGCTGCGGAGACCCAGGTGTCCCTCCTTACGGTAAGAGGGACGGTTCGGGTTTCCGGCACGGGGACCACCTGCACTTCGAGTGTCTCCCCGCCTTCGAGCTCGTCGGCAAGAAAAACATCACCTGCCAGAAGAACAACCAGTGGTCGGCCAAGAAGCCCAGCTGCGTGTGTGAGTGGGTCTTCTCTGCTCTTTCCCAACCCCTTCATTAGGCCATCAAGCAAAGGAGCAGAAGTATAGGTTTTATATACACTGCGTGCTTCTCTGTATAATCCTACTTTTTCCATGCAAACTGGTTCAATAATTTCTCCGTGCTGCAGTTTTGGGGCCTTTTTGTTTTGTTGTCTGTATGTCTTCCCATTGGTTGCCGTTTCATTCACTCAGGGTTGCATGGCACATCCTAAGTTTGCCGAATTCCATGTGCCCTTAGCGCAACAAGGGAGGGGCTTCTGTTTCACTTCTTTAACCAATCACAGTTTTTATTGTATGACATCACCACATTAATTAGAATCAGTGTTCTCTGCTAATCAGCAAGGTACACAGATTTTTAAAATACCTGTTTTTTGTGTATGTCTTTGGTTAAAGGACGCGTCATGGATTAGCATAGACAACACATGAGTAAATTTACCCGCAAAGGCTGTGTGAAACAATGTAAGGGTGCAATGGTGGTGCTGGAGGTAGTGCTACCATTTGGCAACCAGAGGGTTGCCAGTTTGAGCCTCAGCTCCTCATGGCTTCGGCTCCCCCTGACCTCATCAAAGTGTCCTTGAGCCACTGAACCACAAATTGCTTACGGTGAGCTGGTTGGTGCCTTGCATGCAACGAGTGAGTCAAATTACAAGTACAGAGGTGTGAGCAACACACAACCCCTGGGCAGCAGTTGGTAGATGACAAGCAAAAGGCCCAATGCTTCAGGTGCTTCTCTTTTCTACATCTCGTTCGCCCGTTTCTCGTAACCGCTTTTATTCTCGCGTCGTCGATGCCTCCATCTCTGAATGTGGATCAATGTTTATGGCGGTGTTCTAAACTTCAAAACTGCACGTGTAATATTTAACAGTTAAATCTCTGGTTATAGCTTGAGTCACGGAGAACGCATAACAAAGCAGCATGATGCGGGTTTTTGGCGTTAAAATAGTTGCCGAGGGTCGGCTTATTTAACATGTCTCCCCAGTCTAAAATTAGACAGAGGCATATTGATTCCCCCTGGGTGTCGGGAGTCTGACAGCAAGCACAACTCTTAAACACTGGTATTGATTGGTGAAGAAGCGGCTCGTCATGTCGATCAGAATAGTGCCAGCCACTGGACTCTGACCCCACGCACACCCATCAACGTTGCTCCCTTCCTGCATCTGTGCCTGGTTTCTGTTACATCCTGTTCCTCCTTCTGAAGCCAAATATGTCCTGTGACACAGGAATCACTGTGATACAAGAACTCTTTTTTTGTTTTTTTTGGTCAGCATTTGTTTGTTTCCTTGACGACTGAACACAATAGATCAAAATCCCGCCGCCAAA
The DNA here is from genome assembly GCA_015164015.2 of Brevimyrus niger. NCBI lineage: Eukaryota > Metazoa > Chordata > Actinopteri > Osteoglossiformes > Mormyridae > Brevimyrus > Brevimyrus niger. The sequence continues at coordinate 14,037,195 of JAABNY020000046.1, forward strand.
GACTGGTTGGGCCCTATTACTTTAGCGAGCCGCCCCTCGATTTTATCGTCTTTGTGATGACAACTGTGGCCTTTTTCATTTTACAGTGACGTGTTAGCCCTGGTCAGTGCTTTGCTGCTTTATTCTCCATCTTTTATCTGTAATGAGATAAAAGGACCAGAGGTTTCAGCCCAAGGCAAGTGAGAGTCCATACCTTCTGGCAACGTGAGCATCTAATAACTTCAGGTCTATAGGTGGGGTCCATATTGTCAGTTTTATTAACCGGCACTAGCCAGGATCGGATGAGGAGGTCTTTAACTAAAGACTGCTTAATTAAAAAAAAAAAAAAACTAATTAAGGCTTGAGTCAATACTGCAGCTGATAGGGCTGAGGACACAGCTGCTTTGTGGCTTGGATGAATTACAGCAAAGGTCAGCCTTCAGATGCATCAAGAAAAATGCACAGCATTGCAGTAATCTCTGGTTAACTAGGCCTGTTAACTAGCTAGCCCTTTTCAGTGACCATATTTCATAATGCCAATGTGGTATTTTACCTGCTGGGTTATCAGGACGTCAGCGCTACCTGCCGTTAGCTGAGCTACGCTTGTAAAATTAAGAGTAAAGAATGCACTGGCGATGCAGCAGAACACACTGCACAGGACCCGGGTGCGAGCAGCACTGAGCAGTATTTACAGAGTGAGCCGCAGTATTTACAGTGTGAGCCGCACTATTTACAGAGTTAGCCGCATTATTTACAGAGTGAGACGCAGTATTTACAGAGTGAGCCGCATTATTTAGAGTGAGCCGCAGTATTTACAGAGTGAGCCGCAGTATTTACGGAGTGAGCCGCAGTATTTACGGAGTGAGCCGCAGTATATACAGAGTGAGACGCATTATTTAGAGTGAGCCGCAGTATTTACAGAGTGAGCCGCAGTATTTACAGAGTGAGCCGCATTATTTAGAGTGAGCCGCAGTATTTACAGAGTGAGCCGCAGTATTTACAGAGTGAGCCGCAGTATTTATGGAGAGAGCCGCAGTATTTACGGAGTGAGCCGCAGTATTTACAGAGTGAGGCTCGCCGCCAGACGGCTGAGCTTGACAGGCACAGATACTCAGAGGCACAGCCACGCACTTGCCTGCCGCCCCCTACACGCACGCAGCCATGCGCTCGGCTCTCTCCCCACAGACGCACAGACATACGCTCTCACACACTAACCGAGGCTAATAAAGTCATGAGATGCAATGCTTTAGACACGGGGGGCCGCAGTTTGGGCCGAGCGCCGCTCAACGCCCAGACTTGTATGAACATAGTATCACCCCCCTCCCTGAACGCCGCCCGCTGCCTCACCAGCTGTCGCTGGCCTCGCTCTGTGTCCTTCCCGCCTCTCCGTGCGTTTTCCTCAGTGCCGTCAACGTGGCCCGACGTCTCTGACCCGGCCGCATCGACTGGGCGGTGGGGGGGAAGGTGATCCGCAGCATTCCTGGCATTCCCGGGTCTCTCTTCATGTTCGATCGGTGATGAATGTGAAAAGACTGCAGCAGTCGAGGGCAATGTGCAGAAAATAAGGAGAGACAAAAAAGAACAAAAAAATAAAAGCAAACTTGTGATTTATGGATAGCCTCAGGTGCAAGATGGAAAATCGAGATGGCAGAAAGGGAAAAAAAATTAGCAAAACAAAGCAAAGAAAAACAAACAGTGAAATATGACTGCTGGATGTGATGAGGTGCAATATCACACTCTTCCAGTCGGGTGGCATATGTAGATAGGCAGAGTTAGGGTTGTAGCCTCTGTCTTTCTCCCTCCCCTTGCTGTGTTAATAGGTGTCTCTGCAATATGTATTTAAATGTTTAGATTGGACAACACTCATCAGCGTGTAGCTGTACAATTGAAAGCACCAGTGCTAATAATTGTCTGAAAACATTTCTCAGAGCATCAATTCTTCCTCTGATTGCCATTCAGAGCTTTCCTGTCTCCGCCGGAACACGAAGGGAACAATTAGTGAGAACATTCCAAGTAATCTTCTTATATCCTTTACTCAGAGTATCCTGTTTTTTTTAGCCTCAGATAGTCTGAGCGTTCTCACCTTACCTGGGTACAGGGATTACCATTCCTTTGCAGTACAGAAACATTATACAGTACTAGGTGATATGCCCTCTGTATTGTCCAGCGTTACTCTGCTGTTCTGCCTCCCTGCTGGGCATTTTGACGTGTTACTTACCCTTGTCAGTGTCCTGTGCTTAAGATCCGCTTTGTGTGTTACTCTTTGCTAATTACGTGTTAAATCTCCAGAGAGCTTTGAGTAACGGCTTCTTCGCAGCATCCTTTGATTGGTGGTTCTCACCATGCTGCCGGTCACTTTTATGTGTGCTAACTCGCCTTCTCTGTGTCTCCCTGCTCAGTCTCCTGCTTCTTCAACTTTACCACCCCATCCGGCGTGCTCCTGTCACCCAACTACCCCCAGGAGTATGGGAACAGCATGCACTGCGTCTGGCTGATCATCGCCAAACCCGAGAGCCGCATCAACCTGGCCTTCAACGACCTCAGCTTGGAGAAGCAGTTCGACTTCCTGTCCATCAAAGACGGTGGCAAGGCCGAGTCGCCTATCCTGGGCACCTTCTCCGGGGATGCGCTGCCGTCTCCCATCACCACTAGTGCCCACGTGGCCCGACTGGAGTTCCTCACGGACCACACCAACACGGACCGGGGCTTCAACATCACCTTCACAAGTACGTAAGCCATTGGTGTCCAGTCTTTTGGTGCCGTGACACTGACGTTCTTTAGCTCATGTTGTCACCATGTGTTATGTGCCCAAACCAAATGAAAACAAAACCATGCAGAGTGAACGTGACAGAGAATTAATCAGGAAGTTAATGGAGACTGATTTCACCAAGCTGAACATTTTTTTGGGTTTTTTCCCTTTTTGGTTTGTTGGCACCCATCTACAATTAGGTTGACATGTATGTCAACAACGCAGCCAAGCAGCATTCCATTTTAAATAGATACCAGCTTGAATGCCCTTGTTCATTGAGTTGAGTTTCATGCTCTTGACACAGTTCGGAATCCATTGCAGATTCATTTCAATGTCTGGCACATTGCATCAGTGTCTGCAGTGTCAAATTGTACAAACAAAACTGACCATACAGATCACAATGACCATGATATAAAATATAAAGAGAGTAAATATCATCTGTATGCTAAACACATAAAATTAATGTTGACAGACCACCTACAGCTCTGTTTAACTCCCCTAGAATGTTCTGTTGCACAGTGGTGGTCTTGGCCCTTCTGTGTCCTCGTCTAGCAGGTTATTTTTTATGTCTGTCTTGTTTATATTTAGCTTTATTAGTCTAGCTCACACCACTCTGAAATTGTGGTTAATAAAACTTTTATAATTTGAAAGAAAAATATGTGGATGAGGTCAGATTTTGTTTAACGTGCAGATGCCCAAACCCATAATATGTCATTAAACTTTCAGGACCAGATAGTGAGTCCAGATTCCCCAGGGATTCTCTCAAGGGCAAGAAGAAGGTGCTGGGAATTATGGCATTAATTGTCAAATAAACAGGCAAACAGACAAAGAAATAAAGAAAGACAGGCATGGCTAATCGGAGCTGACGTCAATACAGACGACTCCCACCACGTGATCCGCTGATGGGCTCTCCTGGGTGGTCTAGTCCTATCATCCATGTTAATTACGAAGATGACAAACTCCATTGAGAAGATGGTTGCTGGTTTAATAAATAGAACGATGGTGATGGATGAGCTTTGGGGTGGCTTTGGGTGCGACGGACTGGGGGGGGAATTAATCATCGCGAGCGTGTCACCGCTGTGTCGAACCATGGAGGCTAAGATGGCCCCCCTATGCGGTGCTGACGTTTATGGAGGAGCTGGGCTCTATCCCCAGGTGATGCATCGCCCCCACATCCGCTGCCGACGGCCGTGCAAGCCTGCCCAAATCTGGGAATCAAGCTCCGAAGTTTCTGAGCCGTATAAATCAATCTGGTCTTCCTAAGTGAAACAAATTAGATCCAAAAATAATAAACAGCTGCAGAAAAGTTTGCTCAAGGAGCCATAGTTTCAGGGTTGCTACCATATGCGGGGTGTTCAGTAATAGTCAAATGAAGTGTATGAGGAAGAGTCTCCTCACCGATCCACCCTCCCATAAACTCCACCTCCAACCCGCAGCCTTCCGCCACAACGAGTGCCCAGACCCCGGTGTGCCAGTGAACGGGAAGCGCTTCGGGGACAGCCTGCAGCTGGGCAGCTCCATGTCCTTCACCTGCGAAGAGGGCTTCGTCAAGACTCACGGCTCACAGACCATCTCCTGCATCCTGAAGGACGGCAACGTCGTGTGGGACAACGCCATGCCCCGCTGTGAAGGTGACTAGCCCTTCCTTTTGTGGGTGGATAGGAGTAATAATATACCTACTCCTCATTTAGCAACTACCTCAGTTAGCAACCATACGACGGTGAGATATATATATTTTTTTTCTCTTTTTCCAATCCATGCATGCATATATGACCAAATTTCATACATCTGCCAACAAGGCACACCGGAGTGGGAGTAATGCTGGCATAGCCGTATGGGAACTTTATCTGAATGAGACAGTGGCAAACAGGAATCTTTTAAAGCACAGTTGCACTGACACCAAGGACACCATGATTTTCAATTAGCAACTGTTTCAGTAAATGACCTGGCTGTTGAAACAGAACTCGGCCACTAAACGAGGAGTTTATGCAACAACAACAACAACAATAATAATAATAATAATAATAATAATAATAATATCAGGCACTCCTGCTGGTACATTTACAGCACAAGTCACATATGAGTATGGATTTCTCATGCCTGTTTTCCTAGTTTGCATGCAGATGTGGCCAGTTGTTTATACCAGATGGCTATAATCTCAGGCAGTCTTTAGCATTTTTATTCATTATATAAATGTAGTCAAGCATACAAAAAAAAGATTATTCCCACCCAAGAAACAAAAAACAAATTAAATAAAGTAACGTACGTCCTGAAAATCGTAGCGGCAAAAATAATTTTGAGGAAAATTCATTAGTAAATGCAGCTGCTAGGCTGTGGTTCCAGATGTGTGCACCTGTGATTCGTAGCGATTCGAAGGGTAGCTCCATTCAGGAGTGATTGAAGTTTAAGCAGAACTGCTGAAATACATCTGCATCCCCAGCAAACTCCTTTCTGAACCCCCAATACAGAGACCAAGGACGGCCCTCTGGCATGCGATTGGACCTCATTAAAACAGCACCCACACTATCCCAGGCCTGGACCCCACATTCCATGTGAGGGCTAATGCGGATGCATGCGCAGCTCCTTTCGCTGCTGCGGTAACTGAGCCATATCCCGAACTCCCTGTGACAGCTGACCGACGGTAATAGTGTAGAACAGCACGGCTCAGGCAGGGCACCTGAGAGCGCTCCTTTGATTCCCCCGGAGTTGTGCTGCTACTAGAGGCGTTTCTGGGTCAGCAGGCTGCGTGGCGGGTGAAGGAAGTGAACTTACGACCGTGAGACTGGCGGTTTACCTCCTGGGGCTCGCTGTTGTACCTTTGAGCCTGCAGCTTCACATGTGTCAGAGAAAAAAACCCGGCTGTGCGCCCCAGCAAAAGTGCAAGACATGCGAGTTCTTTCTTCTAAACACATACACACCAGTACACCCAGTTGTATGTTTTTGGACTGTTGTGAAGACTGGCATGTTCCTCACAGGAATCCTCCCCCCCAGGTAAATGTGCTACCCTATACTACGTAGCTACATGACATTACGCATGAAAGCAGAGAGGTTACACTCAGAAAGTGCAGTGAGGCCCATCCTACAGTTATTATGAACCAAGCAGGCTCTATATTTGGGTGGACCGGCTGGTGCGTGACAGGAGCATCTGTGGTTTCTTCTCCCTGACGTAGCCACAGAGCTTGTGTCCAGTAGAACCCTGCTTTTTGTCAATGTGGTCACACCCAAGCGTGGTAGCAGAAGTGAAAATGGGCTGTACCACCTGCTTTGCTAGGGGGGCAGTCAGTGGGTGGGAAGGAAGTGCTGAAACCGAAACCAATAATTTTTTTAAATTGTTCCAGCCGGTAGTATCACTGTCACTCTTATATGTTGCTAAGCTGCTTACCATCTGTGGACATTTTCACAGGAGGAATCAGTGGGTTCAGCAGGTGCAACAGCACAAACCGTCAGGGGGGCATGAACTGACAACCTTGCGGGAGCACAATATACTTAAACCAGCTTTCCTCCCGCTGCTCTCGGTTGGCTCAGACCTTAGACTGACAGCACTGGCAGCACTGCCTGTGTAGCTGAAGCCTTCCGGAAACATAACAGTCATCCGTCTTCAAATCCCACGGTGTCCCCGGGAGCTTTACGCAGAGGCAGGAAGTCAGATTTCAGTCAAGCGTCATCATCCTTCTAGACAAACTTGCCGCCGCTGAAAGGCCTCCGGGAACTTATCTGCATTTGAGCAGGCTTGTAGACATGATGGGTAACCGGAGCTGCCCTCCAGCTCCGACATGACAGCACCTGAGAGCTTCCACAGATACTCGGATCCTGTCCAGATAGTGTGCTTCCCTTCCGTTTCTGATGCTCTTTTCCAGTTGTTTTACGTTAAAATCTGCATAAACTGTCGTCATTCTAAAAGACTTCTTCTGGAGTTTACAAAAAGTTCAGTTGTTCTCGAGGGGATCTCTTCAGCCGTGCCACAGTATCTGACAGGGTCTCTGCTGTATTTTTGTACCCCCCTCCCCCACCCAAACACCCCTGCAGCTCCTTGTGGTGGGGAACTTAAAGCCCTAAGCGGCATCATCCTGTCCCCGGGCTGGCCTGAGCTCTACAAGGAAGCCCTGAACTGCGAGTGGATCATCGAAGCCCCACCTGGCCACCCCATCAAAATCATCTTTGACAAGTGAGTGTTGTTCCTGCCTCGGCCCCTCGACCAACCCTGCCGAACTCCCTGCAGCTCATTTTCCTGCCGTAATTCTGCAGTTACCATTGTTGGGTTGTTGCTCTAATATGACAATGATGACATTTATTTATATCTGCCCGAGGATCGTTCCATTTCGGTAATCTGCATCTAATTTGTGTGATAACATTTAGCTCTACGTGTGAATGACAGGCACACGCACTCCAATTCCTTATGTCGCACACGATAATTATTACGCGGCATTCAGATACGTGATGATATCTGCAGAGTCGCATGGCTCTCCGGAGAGCCACAGTCCCATGTAGTGAGGCACGTGCTACATTTAGTACATTTAGACATGAACAGCTAAAAACAAATGTTCTTTTGCATGCATGTACATAAAGAGAAGATCACTTGTAACAATAACACTAATGCAATGTGGTTGAACAAAAATGCGGTTCTGGGTCAACAGAGAGAAACAGTGCATTACTGAATTTGCAATATTGTTGTATGCTTGTTAGTGTGTATAGGTGTACAAGCAAGTGAGCTTTTCTCAATGTATGAGCCTGGGTTGGGAAACATTGGAATGACACAATGATCAGCACCAATTCTAAATGAACCAACTGCTGGTTCCTGCAGGTTCCGGACGGAGGTGAACTATGACGTGTTGGAGATTAGAGACGGACGGTACCCGTCGTCCCCCCTCATCGGCAGCTACCAGGGCACGCAGGTGCCACAGTTCCTCATCAGTACCTCCAACTTCCTGTACCTGCTGTTCACCACGGACAAGAGCCACTCGGACATCGGCTTTCGGATCCGCTACGAGAGTACGCCCCCCCCCCCCCCCCCCCCCCCTCCCACGACCCCCCCCCACCCCTTGTCCATTCTTTTTCCCCCCGAAAAGAGCCCCCCGCGCAGCGGGTTTGGGTTCCGCTTCGGAGTGCCGCCCCCCCCCCCCCCCCCCCCCGCTATGGTGCTACCTTGTGACGCGGCCCCCGGTGCTATTTTTGGACTTCTTAGCTGTTTGACTGACGTCACCGTAGGGGTGGTGAAGTACCACCCCCCCCCCCCCCCCCCCCCCCCCCCCCAGCGCCGCCTCTTGTTTTTTGTGGACCCCACACACCCGCGGCCCCTCTTCTTTGGGGGCAGGGTGGCGCCCCGGGG
>JAABNY020000046.1:14045348-14058291 GCA_015164015.2 Brevimyrus niger
GTTGCTGTTTGACAGGCACCTCAAAGTCCTGCAGGATCTGCTGTGCTGACAGCTGACACAGGCCGCGTCGCACAGAGAACCGCTGCCGGCATGCCCACGTCCTGCACGCCTGCGCACCACAACCTCTTTAGAACGAGACTGTGTTCCCGTCGAACATCTGGTGTTTACACCAGTGCATTCTGCCATAATTAAAGGCTGTCATATTCTGATTGTACATGTAAGGGTTCCAGGGGCTCATCTGAAAAGAAGCTGCACGTTAGATGTTGTGCTTGAGTTTGAATTAGCAGGGAAACAGATTTTAAATTCAGAAATTTTCCGCTCAGGGTGTTTTTGTTCATAATTCAGTTTGGACAACTGTAAATTACATGACTTAACTTGCTTGTTTACCTTGTGCTCTAATCCAGAGTGACTTAAATAGCAATTTTGATGCTTTGCCCATAATCTGAGCTTCATGTTCAAAAAAGGTATGTTAGGTACATTTCCGAATGGTACAGTGTCCTGTCCCTGTTTAGATTCTAAGCCTGTTCGTTATTGGGTTCCATGAAATTTACAGGAGAATACTTTGACTAGTTTCTGATCAGAAAGCTCACGAAAAATGATCTAATTTTCCGGTTACATGGCCTGTTCTCCTGCCACCGGAGCCTGCAGTTGGGATACAAGCAGCCACTTTGACTCAAATTAAATAGGCTAAAATTGAGCTGTCGGTTTTAACAAGATGGAAATAAGAAATTAACCACTCAGTTCATCTGGACATCTGAGCTTGTGTTCACATCAAGCCCTGCCCCCCCACCCCACTTTAATTACAAGAGACACTGAAAATACTCAACAGCTGAGACACCCTAAAGTAAACAGACAAAAAAGGATGTGCTGCTTTAAGTGAAAATCGCAGTGCACTGAGGTCTAAGCCACAGCATCTGTAATTACATAATAACAGAGGGCTGATTGGCAGATTGGCAGGCGGGTCTTCGCATAGCTTTGTAACAGAGCAGAGACTCCTCTGTAAGGGCAGCCCGTGGCTGACTCACGTGCGACAGTCCCACTCACCATTGCCCCATGAAGCCCAGTTTCTCCCCGTTCTGAAAAAAGTACACTGGCACGGTACAGCAAAAGCTTGTTTCTGCAGATGCACATAACCTTTAGAAAAGCGTATCATACTCATATAAAATATCAGCCGCATTTCCTGTGAGCACTGCCACTAGAATTGCCCTGGATGCATTCCCCGATTAACTAAGTGCTCAGCAAATATCCATACGTGGTATAACTGTCCCACATGTACTCTACTCCACATAAGTCTCTTTTTAGTACGTTTAATTATGCTTAAATCTAACTCAGCAGTGTTTAATTCCTCAGGAAATAGCTATTTAAAGATTAGAATTTGTACAAATGAACAGTAGTACAATAAAAAATATTAATGTCTTTTCTTCTCCACAAAGTTACTGATAATTTGCCAGATGGCTAGAAGACCATGGTTTGGTTTCAAAGCCTCTCCTCAGACATTCCACGTAAAATTTGCCATCATCTCATACATATTTAATTCACTTTCTGAAATATTGAGCCAGACAAGGTGCTAGTGGTCCAGTTCACAAACACGTGGGTATATTGGAATGTTTCACGTTCGCTAAAAATGTATAATGAAAATGTCAAAGTAATTTTATTGAACAGATTTTCACATGTTGCTCAAACATTAATCAGTTAAAAACAGAAAAATACTAAATGTAGAAAAAAATATATCTATATAAGAACTATTCCTTTTTTTGTAAACTGTAGTTGTGCAGCTGCAGTCAGACCACTGCGTGGACCCGGGCATCCCGGTGAACGGACAGCGGCACGGGCACGACTTCTACGTGGGTGCGCTGGTGACGTTCAGCTGCGACGCCGGCTACTCGCTGAGCGACAGCGAGCCTCTGGAGTGTGAGCCCAACTTCCAGTGGAGTCGTGGCCTCCCCAGCTGTGACGGTACGCCCCCTCCCCCTTCCCCCCAGCCAGAGAAATCACGCAGTTAGAAACAGAGACATAACGGGGGTTTTGTACCCCCTGCTTTCTCTCTGCCTCCCTGTCTCCCTGCCCCTGCTTACCCCATTAGATCCCTTTCTTATTCCCATTTTTATATCATTGGCAATAATTTTGTAAACTCGATTTTAGCACATCTTCAAAGCTGGGGACAAAGTAACGATAGTTGTGTTTATATGTCATTTACGGGATTCCCTGCTTCGTTTTCGCCCGCGCTGAAGCTCTCTGCGGAGGTTACATCCATGGGAATAGCGGCACCATCCTGTCGCCCGGCTTCCCGGACTTCTACCCCCACAACCTCAACTGTACCTGGGTGATTGAAACGTCCCACGGCAAAGGTCAGCGCGCAGCTACCTCCAGCTTCCGTGACATAAGCATGGACACTTTTATTGGACAGACCACCAATGAATCTTGATGTCAACATTTAGAATTTATGCTGCATGTTTCTGGGATCGTTAGCCATATTTTTCTTTAACGGCGTTGCGTTTTTGATTCCCTCTGTATGGTGTTTTCTGTCAAGTGCTTTACGACGAGCCACTTATAAAAATACTGTAACAAGTGAAACCTGATTGACTGACATGCTCCGTTGACCTGGAGTCACGCGGTAGAATGCCAGTCCAGCAGGAGATTGATCCAACTTTATTGTTAGTTGCTAGCTGTTTATGTTCCCCTGTCACAGCAGCAGATGTCATCGAATCGATACAAGTGCTGCGATGATGATGTCACCTGTAGAATCGAAGCCAGCATAGTGTTCGATTGGTCCTTTTGCTCAGGACTCTCGTCTTTAGCTCTAATTGAATGGGTTGTGGTGTTAATAGCGTGGGCCTGATGATTGCTCTGCCCTTCTTATCCTCCATACAGGTGTGCAGCTCACTTTTCACACCTTCCACCTGGAGAGTCCCCACGACTACCTGCTGGTGACAGAAAACGGCAGCTTCTCAGAGCCCCTCTGGCGTCTCACGGGCTCCACGCTGCCTCCCCCCCTCAGCGCCGGCCTCTTCGGCAACTTCACCGCCCAGATCCGCTTCCTCTCCGACTTCTCAGTCTCCTACGAGGGCTTCAACATCACCTTCTCCGGTAGGCGAGCTCCCCATCCAATTCCCCTCAGTATTTCACACTAGAACCATCATTTCCCAGGCCAATGAACATCAAGCTTCTTTAACCGCCAAGCAAGACATGCTTCGTTTTATGCAGGCCTTTTGTTCGCGCTAATGTGCCATGAGTGTTAATAACAGCAGCCAATTGAACATCCTCAACCAAAAAGCCATAATGTTCTTAATAGACTGGCTGCTTTGTCACAGCAGTGAATCTGACAGCCTCAACCAAAAAAGCCGTAATGTTCCTAAGAGAGTGGCTGCTCTATCCTGAAATCATAATGCTGAAAAAAAATTAAGTGCAGTATGTATTATATACAATGCTGGATAAATAGACGTAGTTTATTGCTGATTTCATGTTCATCGAAGTTTCTGCTTTTTAACAAATGTATTAAGTAATGGTATTTTTTTAACAAATAAACTCAGGTGAAAAATTTTAAAAATGTGTGTTTTCAGGGTCTTCAACTCTCACGCATGTGGCGTGATGCTCATTCTTTCAAATTCTCTCGCTCATACAGGAAATCTTGCAGCAAATTTATATTATTCCATTATAAACTTAAAATTAGCTGCATCAAAAGCACTGGGGTACGTTGAAAACCCTACAGACTATTTAAAAGCTAATTCAACTCTTTAATACATGTAAATGCACATGCATGTGAAAAATCTCACTCCGGCCAGCTGGCTGAAGTTGGCAAGCCCATGTTTTATTTGGAAGGGAAAGTCGAATGCGGTGTTTTCAGCTGAAGCGGCTTGTCATTCCGATTGTGTTGTTGCTCTAACGAATATAAAACGAAAATGAGACAAGCATTGCGTGTCACTTTTTATATCTTTTTAAAATTATAATAGGACCACCCATACCCTACTGTAATGGCTGTTAAAGTGATCAGTTCTTTTGGTATTTGTATTAAAATGAGTCTCACTACTGGTGTGGGACTGTCGAAACCAATCCATAAATGAGCACTAAAATATATATCATAAACACAACTGTATTATGGGCTTTATGGCTTTTCTTTGAGGCGACAGTGTAACTCTGTTGCTGTGAGTATTACTGACTGTCCCATTGTTTTCTTGATGAGGGAGCGGCATGCTAATATGATGGCCCATCAAGAAAAACACAAGGTGTGATACTCAGAAGTTTGTGCTGCTGGCGGTTAAAGGGGTGTTAAGGGGTTCCAATACTCAGAAGGTCAATAGGGCCATTGCACTGAGTCCATTTACCTCCAAACACTCGTCCTGACATTCATACAGGGGCGGTTATAGCATTTCTTAAGGTGGGAGCCAATCAGCTTTTAGCTGGTGCCAGCACCCGTATGGCCTCACCTCTACTTATACCTGTCGCCTTCAGAATATGCAAATGACATGCAAAGTGCATGCAAATAAATACATAGCGACAAATGATATTTCAAAGATGACTGTGACTCTTTAATCTGTGCCTGTCACCCCCGCTGTCTTATTCCTCCCAGAGTACGACCTGGAGGCCTGCGAGGACCCTGGCGTGCCCCCCGACAGCAGCCGCAAGGGTCTGCAGTTCGGAGTGGGAGACTCCCTCATCTTCTCCTGCTTCCCGGGGTACCGGCTGGAGGGGCCGTCCCAGGTGACCTGCCTGGGGGGGCGGCGGCGGGTGTGGAGCTCCCCTCTGCCCAGGTGTGTTGGTAGGTGGTCACGTGCCTTCATATTGCTTGGTTAACATTCTACACACCCCCCCCCCCCCCCCCCCCCCCACCCTCCCCCCAGCCCCGCCTGCAGATAGAGAAAGCCTGACTTGGACGGTGCATTTAATTTGCTTAGCAGATGCTTTTTCCTCCGAAGTGACAAACACTGATGAGACAGCAGAGTCACCCCTGCAGCAACTGGGCTTTAACAGCCCTGCTCACGGGCCCGATGCTGAAATCTCTCTTCTGAAGGTGGGATATGAACCAGCGACCCTCCGGTGACAGACAGCATCCTAACTCACCGATCCACCCCCCAGTATGAGAGATACTGTTTTCAGTGGGGCCCCACACAACATGGGACAGCAGAGAGATAAAGACCTGTGCTCCTCTCTGTTGCCCATATTTTTTGTCTTTCATTTGTTGCCAGTTTAAAGGGTTGTAGTTTGAAGCAGTGGAACCAGAGTTTCACAAAACTCTAATTTAAACTTTGCAGTATTTTATTACGGAATACCTTGCAGGCCAGATTTCTCAAAATCACCAAGCAGCGGAATTGCTGGAGGTGCTAGACTTAGAAAGTAATTTGTTAATGTTATGACAGTTGAAGCAATAATTAAGTTTAATGTATTTTTTTTTTTTTCCCAGCACTGACTTGCTTATGGTGCCTGCAAATATTGTTTACGCTTCTCCAGGAACTCGGTCAGGCTGTTTCTATATAAGTAAATATTTGAAATAGCTTGTTGAGTTTGTCCGTTAAGAGTTTCTCGGTTACACCCTCGTAATATTTGAGTATCAGTTTTAAACACGTTAAGAGAAATGCAATTTTTAATAATAATATGTCCAGAAGAGGGTGATAATGGATGTAGGCAGCGTTCACAGAGATAGGCGCAGCTAAGCAATTTAGAGGAAGTCTTTTATTGCAGCTGAAAGAAACAATCGCCCCGGCAACACGAGCAGCGTCTACATGTCGGCTGCAGGTGTAGCTCAGGGCCACAGAATCCCGCGCCTGGCTCCGAACCGCCCGAATACTGCAATGAATTTAGTAATTCAACTGAATTAGGAGTAATTATGCCCCGACCATGCAATCGAGATTCTAAGCGTTACCTACCTGGAGTCGTATCTGCAAGTGCTAAGCGAGCTGTAAATCTGCTGAGTTAGAGCTGTGTCAGTACTTTTTTCCAGCATTTATTACTCCGCTGCGTAATTTCTAGGCGGGCTGTGGCTCCAAAGTAATGTACCCCTGCATGCAAGGCCAGATGCATGTATGAGTGTGTCTGGATGTGTGTAAACCTCCCCCCCCCCCGCCTCGCCATGCACCAGGACCTGACATGGCTCCTCTCCCCCCATCCCAACAGCGGAATGTGGATCCTCCGTGACTGGCACGCAGGGGGTGCTCCTCTCTCCCAACTACCCGGCCTACTACGGCAACAACCACGAGTGCATATACTCCATCCAGACACAGCCGGGCAAGGGAATCCAGCTGCGCGCCAGGGATTTCCGTCTTCAGGACGACGATGTTCTCAAGGTGATGAGTGGGGCAAGGGGCCTGTGTGGCAGCTTGGAGGGTCTTTGAGGGGGTCTCGATTGCAGTGAGATTTGCAAGTGAGGCATCTGGACTCGCTTTTCTGAATGAGATCGTAAACTGCCTCGTTGCCGGATGGGAGTGCCCGGCTTCTGAAGAGAGGCTGATGAGTTTCCTCGCGTCCGCTGCGTCGCGGGGGCGGCCGTGCGCAGGTTCACTCACGCCCTATCCATGTGCCAGGTGTACGACGGCAGCAGTAACAGGGCCCGCTTGCTGGGCACCTTCACGGGCACGGAGCTGCTGGACACGGCCCTGAACAGCACCTCCAGCTTCATGTGGCTGGAGTTCATCAGCAACTCCGAGAACACCAGCAAAGGCTTCGAGCTGCATTACAATAGTGAGTGCCGTCCCATCTCCGCCGACTCGACAGGATGTCCCCTCGATCTGTAGCCCCCCCCAGCATTAGAGATCTGGCAGGAAGTGACTTTGTATTGGTACCAACTGAAACAGGAAGTGATCTCCAGCCATCTATCAGGGTCCATCTGGCCGGAACTAAACTGTACACATAGCTCTGTATCCATAACGATCAAGACAGGAAGTGACCTCTATCTGCAACTTTCCATCTGCATTACCTTGGCAGGAAGTGACCTCTTACTTTCAGCACCGAGCACTCAGGAGCTGACCTGTATCTGTAACTCGGTATCAGTACCAGCCGTGGCAGGAGGTGACCTCTATCTGTAAATCTCCATCTGTACTACCTTGGCAGGCTGGGAGCTCTTTCTGAATTGATGCGCTCCCCCTCTCTGCCCAAGCCATACAGAACTGATGTCATTCTGTAGGTGTCTGTGGCTGTGGGCCGCGGGGGCCCAGTCTGGGTAACTTTCGGAGCATGGTTACGAGGGCAGTGATGAAGAATCATGAAAAAATAACCTACGGATAATTGAATGTTAACTGGTAGCTCTTTATAAATCAAAGCCCAAGTTTTATCCAGGGTTGTATAAAACTAAAGGTTATATAAAAGGCAAATAGACCAGAGGCACATTTACATGAACAGAGGCCCGCAGGCTGTTAGAGTTGTCAGATCCCCCCCTTAACCCCCCCACTATTTTGTACGATGGTGTAGTTGACTACTGGTGTGGGGGTTAAAATGTTACTGAACGGAGTTAGTTGAGGTGCCTTTTTAGGCCAAGGCTCCTGACTCATGGCAGAATCACTAGCGGCTTCTGTGACACAACTATTGAGATTTGGACAATTGCATGTGAATCACGGACATGTAGACCCGTAAGGCCAAGAGACGGATATGACCACATGTACCCACGAGGAGAGAATGGAATCGCAGGATGGGCACAGCACGCAGAAGGTCAAAGCGCACATTTTATACTGCATCTCTGCTCTTAATTCATTAATTGAATGAGCTGCCAATGAAATGTAATGAATACATGGAACGGCAAAGGTGCTCTTGAGGAGGAATTTGGGAACTGAACAGGGGTTCAACTAAGCCATCCAACTGGGAATCAGTAACTTTTTGAATAACAGAAGGTTTTTTTTTTAATTATTTTATTTGTGTTCCTGTTAATGTTAAATTAGGTTGTTTTTCTATGTTTTTCTGTACAAACATGCACTTACTACCCAAATAAATAGCTTTAAACATAACTTCCTTTGAAATGCCTAAGGCACAGTGTACTGCACACTCCTCGGCCAGGAGAACCTGAGGAGGTTGTCGAGGAAACGAGGCAGTGACACTCTCCCCCTGGGCCCCCCATGGCAGGTTTTGAGTTGGTGAAGTGCGAGGACCCCGGCGTGCCCCAGTTCGGCTACAAGCAGGATGATCGGGGCCACTTCGCGGGCAGCACCGTGTCCTACGGCTGCAGCCCAGGCTACACGCTGAAGGGCAAGGAGGTGCTGACGTGCCAGAGGGGGGAGCGGCGGGCCTGGGACAGCCCCCTCCCCCTCTGTGTGGGTAAGCCCCGCCCCCTCAGATGCTCCGCGCCGCCACCAAGGTTGCATGGCTGCATGTTTGTACACAGATGTAGGCCAGCAGATGGGAGTGTATACATTTTACTATACACACACACACACACACACGCGCGCACACACACACACACACACACACACACACACACGCGCACACACACACACTTTTATTTATATACTCTGTTTGTATAGAATCTCCCTTTCCATTTACTATATTTCTCTGGATAAAACTATAATCCCAACATGACAACCTTAACCCCTACCCAGCCATAACCTTAACCACACGTATCCAAACAAAATACTTTTGGCTTTTTTAGTTTTTTTTTTTTTATTATTATTGCATTTACAGATCTTTGTCACAGAACTGTCAAAAAACAGGTTTTTGATCCCCACAATTTTATATAAACATTGCCCCCCCCCCCCACACACACACACACACACACGCAGCCTCACAGTGTCCTTGCACTCTCCTGTGCCATACAGGATCCTCAACTCTCTGTCGGCTCGCCATCAATCCAGCCTCTGTCTACCAAGTAGGGTTCTGGCTCCACAACAACCTATAGGACTGTGTTCTGTAGCACAGAGAGAGTTTTAATACCATAAAAACCAGCTTAATATCCCTTGGAAGTCTTCTCTTTTATTGTTATTATTTTATCTAAATATTCACATAAGCAATTCAAGTGAAGATCCTTGGTCCAGATTCCAACAGCAGTTCCAGTTGGGTTCAGAACAGCACCCTTTAAACCCTAATCCATAACCATGAAACGTGGCTTTTTTCCCTCAACTCTACCTCATTATACTTCATTCACACACCATCAGAAGATTCGTACGAGGCAAAAAGGGCAAGACCCCATCTGGAGTCTCTGGTGGCAAGTTCTGACTTTGAGCAAGGCGAATTACTCGGGGAACAGGTGCTGTAATTCTCTGCTGAAGTCGCTATGTCCTGGCAGTGGGACGCGGGGCGTGTGCTGGCCACGCCTGGTGAAAAGGCGCTCTTTTAGTGGAAGGCCAGGCCCAGGATCTGTAATGTGTTTCCCTGACTCCTGGAGGAGGTCATCACTGGAGCTGAAGGAGATGGGTCTGTTTCATATTGATTTATAACCCTGCTGTCCACAGTCCGACATTTGTCTGATAGGATCCCGGCGAAGGGAAAAAAGAAAGAAAGAAAAATAAACCTGAAAAAAAGATCAATTTGATCAAAGCTCTACAGGACATTTGATTTATGCTTTCTTGTTGAGTTTTCTTTTTTCTCTCTCTCTCTTCTTTTTGTCTGTGTTTTTTAGGCTTTTAAAGTTGGAAAAGGCCTTGTGCACTATTGGTTCCTGAGGATGCCTGGATTATTGCAAATGGCTTTTTATATTCATTCTTTTCATTTTATTTTCCCAGTTTGACAGCAGATAGTAATTTAGAATATTCACTGGAATTCCTACTTACGCCATACTTAGGAAGTGTCTATACTGAGAACTGGAGTAAATCCAGAGTGCAGTGCTCTGGCTGGGAACTTGTTCTGCTTCGTTTGAATGGAAGTCGGCATGCTTCCTGGTGTACCTTGGAGTGAAAATATTACAGTGTGATGTGGTGATGTGCTTCCTGGCAGACCTCGGAGTGAAAGTACACGGGGTGATGTGGCAGCATGCTTCCTGGTGTACCTTGGAGTGAAAGTGTACGAGGGCGTTAAGTGGCCCTGTTCTCGCTCCCTCTCGCTGCTTGCCAGTGACTCACTCCCGACTCATTTGGTGAGACACAGAGAGGTGATGAATCCCCGCTCCTCCGGCATTTCGCTGAGACAAGGTCAGCGGCAAGTCAGGTCTCTGTCTCCCATGTAACATTCTCTGTAGGCCACGCCGGCGTGGGGGTGAGGGGGGCGGTCGGCCACCCACCCATATCACCAGTATCCAGCGGCGGCATCTTTCTTCTCAAGCTGTGTTTAGTTCCTGCGTGATTTCTGTAGGTGTTAAGCCTTAAAGTACCATCCGTGTGAAGGCAGGAAGGCACCATATGCTGTTTCCGCTGGGGTGCTGCACACTGATCGCTGATCAAAGTCAGTATCAGGATCAGCCTCATTCCCCATGGACGGCCCCAGTACGAGGGATCTGTTTGGGTCACATTCAAGTAAAATTACAAAAATAACATAACATACAGTGATAACCATCCAGCAATGTAGAGCACATACAAGACATTTGGATTAGGTACAATGGGACAAGCCAACCAGAACAGCCCAGTGCAGAAATTATATTTAAGAAAAATATATGTAATGAATGAGTAATGAGGAGGATGGGACAATGGTGTGATTTTCACCTGTGTGACATATTATCTGACAGCTTGATCAGTCCTGTCTGACCCCTCGCTGCCTGTCTCTGCCCCAACCCCCCGCCCCAAGCTGAGTGCGGAGGTATCATCAAGGACGAGCCCACTGGACGGATCCTCTCTCCTGGCTACCCGGCCCCCTACGACCACAACCTGAACTGCGTGTGGACCATCGAGGCCGCGCCAGGGAGCACCATTGGGTCAGTATCCCCAATGACCAGCTTTCCTAGTCTTTATCACTTCAGATATGGAGGAATATCTGATCGTGGGAACCCCCGCGAGAGAGGAATTTGAGTCAGTTTTAGTGCTACCTCTGAAGACACATTCCTATAAATTGTTTTCATGGGAAAAGCACAGGGAAATTAGTAGTTATCCCCTTGATTGTAATTCTGTACTTTGCGATGATAATCATGACTTCCAGAGCAATTGTCCTCCTGGAATCTGTACCAGAGCTTGGCAGCTCGGGGGACAGTCCTCTCCCATGTGTCATTTCAGCCTGTAGTCATCTGGTCTCCACAACGTGCCCGTTCAGTGTCCGGACCTAATTCATACAAAGGGGATAACTTTTTCATCAGCAAATGATATGTTTTGAATAAGTGAGTGACAGGGAAAAGGGCCAATCATCTTTTACCTCTGGACCCACCCCTGTATATGCCCCGGCACCTGTTACATACTGTAAAATGTGTACAGATAATCTTCAGTAGTCATAATTAGCATGTTCCTGAAGCACAAGGTACAGTTATCCATGTCTGCCTGACTGAAACTGCTGGTTCAGTTTATTTCATGGTCAGCTATGTACTCCCAGGTAATTTACTGCTACCTGAGTGTAGAGAGGCTGCCATTTTTTTGGTGTCTCTATTGTCACTTCCTGTAACCAACCCGAGGGGTGTGTTCTGGGCTCTGAAATCCGGCACCGCTTGAAGTGTCATCAGATGCTTAGGTGCTGTCAGCTGCAATCTTTGTAGGAGAAAACAAAAATACAGAGACAGAAAGAGAAATGCTGCCCCCTCCCCCCCAACCCCCCCGAACGGTTCTTTAATGGGAAGGGATGACAAGGCAGGAAGTTGGGCCTTCGTTTTCCTTGGAGTTTCGCTGGACACAAATGTGTCACTGTAGGAATGACAGAGCAGACCAGCAATGAGTAGGGGCAGGAAATGTCTGTGTGTGTGTGTGTGTGTGTGTGTGTGTGTGTGTGTGTGTGTGTGTGAGAGAGAGAGAGAGAGAGAGAGAGAGAGATAGAGATAAAGAATGCTACACCAATGTAAAATGAGGATTCCTTCTGAATCTGAAGTCTGGGGAAACCAAGTCCATACTCTAATTCTACAGACAGCTATTGTTTTCAGAAGTTTTTTTCCTTTTTTTTTCCATGATTCTTTTTATTACACTATAATCACAGTGTCCTACAAGGACAGAGTTTAATAAATGGAAAATTGCAGCATTTGTGAGACAAACTGGTAAGACGGCCAGATGCTCTCTTCTTAGTGTTTTACAATCGCCCGTTTCACTCAGCGAATGACTAGAAGCTGATCTGTCCATATGAGCTGCACCTGAGTCAGGCAGACGGTGGGGAAGATGGCTGGCATTCTAGAGCTTTCTTGCCCATGAGGAGAAGAGTAAAGGGCAGGTCATCCCGGGGAAGGATGACCACACAGGCGCACCGGAGAGCAGAAACTGAAGAGCCGGGTTCGAAAGGCAGCCGACAGAGGATGAGCTGGAAGCAGAGGGCGGGACCTGGGAGGGGGAGTGTGCTGCTGATGTCCTTGGGGATGGTGTTGGCCATTCTCTCGGGGCGGGGGGGGGGGGCGACGATGGGCCTGCATTATGGATGCAGGTTAACCAAAAAAATATATCCTGCCGTCTGCTTTCAGTAACTAGGGTCGTGGGGGTTAACTCGAAAATTTTCTCCCACTCCTCTTGCCCCCTGTGTACATAAGCCCAGAGTGAGACGTGCCTATGTACCCCTTTGATCACATCTTGTGTAATCAATTATAAATGATCATCTGCAATGCATTAGTCCGAGGCGGCCAGGCCGTGGCGCGTGGGAGGAAGGGGGGCCTTTGGCGTAATGGCGGCATCCTGGGGTACCCCGCCGCAGGACTATGTGTGCTGACATCTCCACCACCTCCACAAACAGCAGCCATAATTACCCCATGCGCTCGTCAGCCACTCTGCAGGTAGGAGGCTTTATTTCCGGGCTCCATGGATTAGATGTTCCATAAGCTCCAACCCCCCCCTCCCTTCCCCAGTGTTGCTGGATTGGTTCATCGGTAGAGCAGTGGAGAAAGCTCCAGAATTAACACATCTCTGCCCCCCCGAACCACAGCCCCCCCCCCCCCCCCTTTCCCCTCCTCCGCTGGTTTTTAACCTCTAACAAAAGCCACAGACCA
>JAABNY020000046.1:14068138-14082397 GCA_015164015.2 Brevimyrus niger
CGTTGCTTCCGGGATAGGCTCCGGACCCCCCGCGACCCAGTAGGATAAGCGGTTTGGAAAATGGATGGATGGATGTAATAGCCTGGGTGTATGTATGTGCTGCTGTAATTTCTGCAGTCTGTCTATCTAGCTATATAGCTATCGATCTGTCAGTCTGTCTGCCTGTCTGTCATCATACAGGTATTCAGATGTCTGTACACATACTTACCATTGAAATAATATCACAAATGCATTTCTATGAAAATCTTCAAAGCTATAATTGTTTCTTCTTCATAGCCGTGGCTATTAACGGAGGCCATTACTTATCAAAGAGCATAAAAAGGTATCACAGCGTAAGGCCGTACCCCATCTCTCAAAGCAGCGTGTTCCATTTAGCTACGGGTCAGCCTGGACGACTTGAGGCGCAGCCGCCATCTCATCAGCGGCTCGGCGAATGGGAACCGCAGTGAAAGGTCGGCTGTTAGCCAATGAACAAGGAAACGGGCAATTTGGCCAAGCTAATTGCAAAGCATGAGAATTGGGAAGGTTGCCAGATATTTCTCTTTAACGATCAATTGTATGCATTAAGTCCCATCAATGTTCCTCCCCTATTAATTGTGTCCAGTCAATGCGATTTTTAAGATGGTCAGTTACTTAACGAGAATCAAAATGAGGAGTGTACTGTAACTCAGTCTGTCTGAACTGGGCCCAGTTTGTCCGACTATGGCGTCACGCTTGTGATTTTCATTCATATATGACATGACCCTCCTAACACGGCTAGAACAATGTGGTTTGTAAAGCATCGAGCTGCCACAGAGCTTGGATGGACTTGGGGGAGGAGTCTGCTCACCAAAGCCCAAGCCAAGCTCTTGTTTATCTGCCGCTAATCCTTCCTGCTAAAGCACCATCTATCTTTTCACCATCTCTTGTGCGAGATGGTGTAAACTTTGCTAAGTGGAGGTCCGCCGTCGTGTCCGTCTTGCACTGGATCGAGCAGAAGGACTTCTCTTTGGCCGAATGTTCCTCGGGTCTGGGAGGAGGAGAAGACTGAAAAGGAGGGGGGATGTCACCCCTAAGAGGCTCCAGGCTGTTTTCAGAGACACCATCTGCTGTGCGCTTTATAGGGGGGAAATGGGGCTTTCACAGTGCACCCATCCTGGCTCTCGAACCTGCAGCCAGCCCCAGTCAACTGTAGAAGACCAGCATATTTCATGCTCATTAGTGTAATCGGCAATGTGCATGCTCTCTGCCCTGCCCACGGCCCAGTCCTACAGCTTCTACCTTAAACAGGCACCTGTTTAAATTGTCCTGTTTACCCCACAATTAGCTAAAAAACTGGCCCAAAAAGTGAGATTGCTTCATTTTTTAAGAGGCCATATTTTATACAGGTTCTTTTACAGGCTTTGGAAGTGGGTGGTAAAATAGTTTGAAAGGGTATTGAGTGCTTTTTATCCATCTTCCAAAGTGCTTATCCATGTGTTCCTTGCTTTTTAATAATCTATTTATGCATGATCACCTTGCTCTCAGGATTTATTGATATATTGATTTTTAAAATAAGCATTCATATTTGTTCCACTTTGATTTTCCTTGATTTATGGAAGGATTTTTCTCTTAAACTTTTAAAAAATGTAGGTAGAAGCATATTTTCCGTAAGTAGTAAGGTATTTCCTACACAGAAAACCCACGGGAATCCTGTTTCGAGCCCGGCCCGATCCGGAATGGGACGCGCGTCGGCACCGAGCTGAAGTTGGGCTCCACCATCACCTTCCACTGTGACAGTGGCTACACCATCAGCGGAGATACCACTTTGACCTGTATCATGGGGGGTGACAGCAAGCCCACCTGGAACAAGCCTCGTCCAACTTGCACAGGTGAGGGTGTAGGGTACAAAATGGTGGAGGAACTGCAGCACAAGCAGCATTGTGGTGCAATTTACTTTTCTGAAGTGGATTACAGACTTGCACTAGAGTTTTTACAAAACTCCTGTGTTCACTTTTCTTGGGAGGTGAAGTATATTTATGTTGATGGTCACCACAATGCAGCTTTTGGGTGGAACCTTATCTGCTCAGTTTTACTCTACTGGCTGATAAAAACTCTGCAGTTTCTCTGACCACCCAACCGTATGTCTCTAAGAGCAGTAAATCAAACAATAGATGTTGTTCAAGATCATCCAAGCAATGAAATGGATCTACTGTGGTGAAGAGGAAGACGGGAAAAAACACTGAAGCCTTTGTCGTCTTCACTGTTTGTGTGGCCCTGTTTCAGCTCCGTGTGGTGGGCAGTACACCGGACTGGAGGGGGTGGTTCTGTCCCCAGGCTACCCTGGTAACTACAGCAGTGGGAGGACCTGCCTATATTCCGTAGTCGTGCCAAAGGATTATGGTGAGCCAATCAAATGGGGGCGCCGGCAATTTAAGGTCTCCAAGGGGTGGGGTTGCCAGCGACGGACTCTTCGCCCATTCCGAATAATGCAGCACATGCATTTATGAGCATGCTATGATTTGTCATTGAAGGTTATCATATGAATCAGTGATTTTAGGTGCCTGTTGTCTTGGCACAGTCTGGAGTGGAGCTCACAGAGAATGTGGTAACGAGGAAGACTTTAAACTCTTGCGCTTGGGTGTCCACATCGCTGTTTCATCCAGGATCTCATCCAGGAATCACTGTCCGATGGCTCCACCGAGTCTACAAATGAAGGGATTTGTCTGGAGCCCGTAATGCTGAGTCACTCCATTCCTGGAATTTAAATTGAATAACAGAGACTAAAAATGATGACTGTTCTTATGATGGCCTTTGCAATCTTCAAAGAAACCGGACAAAAAATATTCTGTTTCTCCCATTGTGCCTGTGAAATTGGCAGAGGCGCTGGACCTGCGGCGTCTTCTGAGAGCGATTACAGCCAATGACCTGGCAGAACAACTGCAGGACTGTGACTGCGAAGAGCTGTGTGCCCTGACCCCGTCTCTCTGTTCCCAGTGGTGTTTGGCCAGTTCGCATTCTTCCAGACAGCCCTGAATGACGTCGTGGAGGTGTATGACGGGGCCACCCAGCATGCCCGCATCCTCAGCTCGCTCTCAGGAGCGCACACAGGTGAGGGAGACTACAGGGCCGGGCCACAGTCAAGGCACGCCGCACTCAGGAGTCCAGGCCCAAGGCCTCCTGCCTACTAGATGCGTTACCTGTCTCTCCGGAGCCCATGCAGTTAGATAAGCGTGCGTATCCGGACAGACCTGTGCAGCACTGTCTTGTTCTCTCTGCAGGTGCACTAATCCCTTTTCAACCAGGACTTATATCTTCCTAGTGTCAGAAGATAAAAAACAAGAATAAGCATCATAAGATATTCCTGACCAAACTTTTTCCTTCTCTGTGTGTTTATAGTCAAAAGCCTCAAAAACTACAAATTGTATCTAATTTTACAGCAAACCACCGCAAGCACATTAGGTGTTAGTCAGGGGAGATATCAAATTATGATTTTTCTGGGTGCCTGTTTAGTGACTAGCCAAGGAAAGGCTAAATGGCAGCCAGAGGTGAAGAGAGACACAATGTAAGGCAAATTCATCTCTGGGAATCTGAAATGGGGAACAACAGAAGCATTACCCATCATTGAGGAAAAGGTCCGATCAGATACACTTCTCCTTCACGGTAGTTATTGTAGTCCTGAAAGGCAAAGAAGTAAATTAATCTGTCTGTCGCATTGTTGAATCACTGTACAGCTGCCATCTTCACAGAAATTCTTCTCAGTTGGCTAGAAATCTTGTTACATGGTTTACTTACCCACAGTTCACCTTGTCCTAATCATAGCTGCAAGGAGAATTCTTTATCTTCATTTACTAAATGAAATCCATAAATAATTCCAGCAGCTGTTTGTTTGGGGCGCCATGTTGTGTTAAAACCAAATGTAATAATCAATCGATCTGGTCCTGCATCAGCATGCAGTAGAAAATTGTAAAATCGTCATGCTATAAAGGCTACTTTATGAATGCAGTGAGGCTCATGCTGCCCCATGGCTCCACATGCTATAAAGGCTACTTTATGAAAGCAGTGAGCCTCATGCTGCCCCATGGCTCCACATGCTATAAAGGCTACTTTATGAATGCAGTGAGGTTCATGCTGCCCCATGGCTCCACATGCTATAAAGGCTACTTTATGAAAGCAGTGAGCCTCATGTTCCCCTTTGGCTCCACATGCTATAAAGGCTACTTTATGAATGCAGTGAGCCTCATGCTGCCCTATGGCTACACAGGCACTCACAAGCCAGTGGGCAGCTCCATTACATTTTATGCCTTTTGAAGGCGAGACGATACGATTTACTGCCATTTCATTAAGCGATGTGATCATTCCCTCATTCTGCCGGGATACCGACATCACACAGAACTGATATACATGCATGTGATGGTATTTATGTGGCTTCCATGTACTCTGTTTGGTTAACCGTAAACCTGGTGAACTAGGATTCAGGTTCATAGAGATGTCTGTTATTTTCTCCCCGTGTTTTATGACGAGAACCTTCTCATAAGAAAACCTGCAGAGCACAATTTAGGGTTGACGTCTAGGTCTGAAAAGCCTTTTTATTACCACGGGGGTCAAAGTTTGGATTTAATTTCACTCGAGGATTGGATGTTGTCAGATGCTAATAAATTGGCGACGGGCGTGGAAGCACCAGAGGGATTATTGTCTATCATGATCCCGGCTCGATGCCGCTCTCTAATGATGGCTGGCGGGGCCCCTGCTCCCATGGCAACAACAGCATTGCTTTTTGCGATCAGGAATGCGCCCACATCCATGGCATAGTTCTCCCGCCTGGCAGGCACCTTGTCAGCATTGAATCAAACCCACCCCCTCACCCCATCAGTAATCCCCCCCCCCCACCAAAACCACCACCTCTACCTGGGCCTCAGAAAACCCTCTGCAGATCGATGACATGCACTTCTACATGACAGCCTATGTCGCATTCTGAAATGCGGCATCCGGTTCTGCAGGTCAAAGGCTTGTTTTCTCGCTGAAATGCAGTGATGCCATTTGTGTCATGCACGGGGGCGTGGAAATGCTGACTTTCAGACTGCGACTGCATTCCATCGCTTTTTGATCCCCAGCTTGTTAACATCGCTCAGAAGTGTGACTCTTCTCTGTTTGCCGTAACTGAAATGGAAATCAGTGGCTTATCCCCATTTGTTTTGTGGGGGATGTGTCCAAGACTATAGCATAGAGAAGGGAAAAAGGATTAGCACACTTTTAAAAGATAAAAATAAGAATCTCGACATTGTAAGAAAGTGGTCGGCAAAGCCTGTAGGGTCTGTGTTTTCAGAAGGATGCTGAAGGGGCTGACACTGAGGGTAATCACATATCCAAAAAATGGAGATGGAATCTGCATTGAATTCAAGGACCTAGAAACTAGCCAAATGCAAATGTTGACTTAAAAAGCTATAATTGACAGCAGTAAATACTAGAATGTTGTTGAGTTGCCCCTTGAAGGAGAGCAGTCCAATCTCATTAAGTGACATTTTAGAAGCACTTGTCTAAGTTCGCTACAGGCTGACATTTCCATGCATGTGTTTGAGGCCCATTTCAGTTTTTTCAGACACCATTACTGGTCATTTCATGCATTTAGGCTTTATTTTATTTTCATACTAAGTATGTGCTGCCATTAGTTTGACAACATTTTGACAAATTCTGATCACTAATCCACAAATGTGTGACTATCCAAAGCACTACCTACTTTATTCAGTGTACAGTATGTGTTGGCTTTGAGCACAATGCTAGTTTTCCATAAATACTGCCGCAGGGCAGAAGTTACAGAGAAGCCGTTCAGTGTCGGCTTAGACCTTTGCTTGCAAAATCTGCATTGTTTGCCCCTTCCTTTTCACAGGCGAATCCCTGCCGTTGGCCACTTCCAACCAGATTCTCATCCGATTTAATGCGAAGGGCCAAGCCACATCCAAAGGATTCCACCTGGTGTACCAAGGTAAACGTCGAAAGTGTAAAGTACTGTAGGTTCTTTTTCTGTAACTGGTTTACGGCACTTCATCATTTTTGGCTTCTAGAAAGAGGGCACGTGGTCTATAAGGCATGGTTTTGGAGGATAATGCACAAATTGAATAAGCAGGTTTTATATTGTCTGGCTATCAATTGTACATCTAATTTAGCTGCAGGCCGCTGCCTCTTTGTGTCCTTCCGCTCTGGTGGAAGCAGATGATTCATTTAGCCATGCTGATTGTGCCTACCCCCATTAATAAATGAATCAAACTGCCATTCAGTTTGTCCCCTGCACCAGACCAGTCCTACTCCCCTATCGCTCCCTAATAGATGACCGGCAGTTTAAGAGTGAGAGATAATTTCACCACTTCATTCATGGAGCCGTCCGCTTCCTAATTGAGAAAGATTGCACAGGCCTTGGTTAGGGTGCAGCCAGTGAGCTTCCTTCTCCCTTCTTTCGGCAGCCGTCCCCAGGACCAGCGCCACCCAGTGCAGCTCGGTGCCGGAGCCGCGGCATGGGAGGCGAGTGGGGAACAGCTTCTCGGTGGGCGCGGTGGTTCGCTTTGAGTGTGGCCCAGGCTACGCCTTAGAGGGAGCCAGTGCCATCGAGTGCCTGACGGTGCCCAACGCTTTAGCGCAGTGGAACAGCACGGTCCCCGGCTGCGTCGGTACAGTATCCCAAGTGTATATGTCATGTGTGTTCCGAGGGAATTCTTATTGTACTGTTGCAGGGTTGCCACTGGCCACCTGTGTAAGTCAGCATAGCTATCAGAAGCTGGAGTAGGGTAGGTAGAATGGAGAATCCAAGGAAGTGCGATTTTTCTGTATTTCTGTCCCGCGCCCCGTCGTTCATTCCTTATCGATATTTCTGCTCTCGTCACAGTCCCCTGTGGCGGCAATTTGACCGAGCGGACTGGGACCATCCTCTCTCCCGGATTCCCCGAGCCGTACCTCAACGGCCTGAACTGCGTGTGGAAGATCACCGTCCCAGAGGGGTCGGGGATTCAGGTAGGGCTCGGTCCGATGCAGCGAGTGCCGCACACTGCCACCTCGGTTCCAGTCTCGCAGCATTACCACTGGCACCTCCCCGTGTCCGTCCAGATGCCAGCTCGATCCAAAGCCTTGCATAGGTGGCATCCGCTTAGCGGGTGATCGCCTGGCTTCATTTGGAGGCCCGTGTGCCTGTGGAGCTCTGGACCCTGTGGCGGACGGATGATGGCTCACGCAGCATGCAAATCCCCGCCAGCTCAGCCGGCGAGTGACGAGGCCAGCTGGCGTTGGCTTTGGGGTCGGCCTTTAAACCTTTGGCCTGACGCTGGTACTCAGACACAACATCATACTGTAAAATATCAACAGCTCTTGCAGTTGCAATGGATTTTTAAATATGATATCTTATTTGATAAAATGCAGTATGATAAGCGAGAGAGGTGTCAGCTGGTCTGCTTTAGCCAGTGCATTATCAAACTCACAGTGCATAACCTAATGCAATGCATTTCCTAACTCACAGTGCATTACCTAACTCACAGAACCTTTTTTCCATTACCATTCTTGTCCCTGCAAGTAAAATGCACAGCTGTGGATGTTATATCAGTTGTATATGTTGGTGTATGACTTAATTTCTGTTTCAAGGTATTTCATTTCTGTAGGCAGCGATTACAGTGTCAAAGAGAATCACAATGTTGCAGTGCTTGTTTTATTGGAATTTTCCTCGTCTTTATTTTAAAACCAGAATATTCCCATGCAGCTGAGCTGAGAGGAAATCGGGAAATTGTCATCAGAACTTTGCTTTTATTGTCCCAGAGTAGCCATGATGCCTTGTCTGAAAACAAAAACTATGCTACTGAAACCTAAGGAATTGAAATGTATTGTCTCAAACTAATGATGCAGCAAGATTCTTTTTTTACATGCATCCTGGGAAATAATACAAATCAGTTTTAACACCCTTATTACCAGCTTCACTTTCGGCCATAATAGGGAAAATTATCACCACTGTCTGTCCTTGAGATAACAACATACATATTTATACTGCAGAGAAAGCAGTTGGTATGTTAAATAAGGGAGGTGGTTTATAGCAGAATAAGCTTGTATGGGGAAAGATCCTTTGGGAAACATGTAAGTTTCAGTGGAATTCTGTCCTTGAAAACATCTGAAGCATTTCAGGACAGCAGAATTATTATTATTGTCAGTTTGGCTGGTATATCGTTTTTCATACCATACTGTGTACAGTATTTTGACGGAGTCTTCCAAAGCAGTGCTATTTTGTTGTCCACAGAGTGACATATTTTATCGTGGGAGACCACCCAAGATTGCCACCAAGATTTCGATATACTGCAGTATGTTGGAATACTTCAGTTTACCCAAAATATCACAATGTACCAGAAATACTGCAGTGTACCCAGAATATTGCAGTGTACCCAAAATTCTGCAGTATACCCTGAATATCATAGTGTACCCGAAACACCGCAGTGTACCCGAAATATCGCCGTATACCGGAATGCTGCCCAAGCCTCGCTGAGAGGCAGATTGCAATCGATGACGGTAATTAGATCGGAGGTTGCTTGACACCTGAACCTTTTTTCAAAGTCTTTACTTCCGCTTCAACTTGTTTTGCTGGAGTGTGTTAAACGGTGAGGTTTTCGCACTCTGCTGTGTGTGTTTCGTTATCGCGGACAGCTTGGAGCAATGCTTCGCGAAGTCTCCCATCTGCTAAGGGACGCACTACAAAGTTGTAGATGAAAGAGGTGGATTAATTCCCCCTTTTTTAAAGTTGTGAGCATGCATACAAGCATACTGGATAGTTTTTGATCTGGAAGAGGGTGGTTGTCTTGCTCTATTGTACTAAGTCAGATCTTCGGAATTCCAGACCTAATTCCAAAGTGCACCGTATCTTGTAGATTGCCGCGAACCCTTAATTAAAGATTAATCTCATCTGTCTCCTCTGTGGGTCTTTTGATGACTGAAGCTGCCCGCATAATTGCCGCACATCTGATCTATAACCATTTTGGGAGCCGGCTGCAGGATGCGCTACTTTAAGCGAAGCTGAGGCAAGTGGATCTGCCTGATGCAGATGGATGATAAATGACAGCCTGTGCAGAACCTGAATCGGCGGTGCACGAGTGATAAGGTGGATAGCAAAGCAATGCCTCTCACTCTTTCTCTGACATTAATTCCATATACCTGTGTTTGTTGGCTGAAAGATTTATATATTGTTATTACCGATTGATAGACCTGGTAGGACCAAGCAGTGCACTTTTGGTTTCTGTCACCTTTTTGGCATGAGATTTTTATGGATCTGCTCCGTGTTTTTCCCATGCGTCTTTATGCTAAACAAGTAACACCATTAAAACTTGGATGAAGACTAAATTCTTCAGCACATATGTTAAATGAGTCACTTTTAATGATTGACTGGTACAGGAATCAAACTTAAGCAATCTTGACCCAAATAAATTGAATGGAATGGTTAAGGAATTTGTTCTTGGGGCAGCAAATGAGCACCATTCAAAAACAGTCACCTGCCTTTCTGTTGTTTTGCATCTAGACGTATCTAAGATGTGACAGAAATATTTTAAGAAGTGCCAGAGTAGTAAATCATTGTCTGATAGTGCAGTTTAACGTGAAAAAGGATTTCAGCAGCAGAGTGATGGAGGATGAAGGAGGATAAAAGGAGCAATTTGTATGCAATCAGACGGGCGAATGGGTTTAAGTGGAGCGTCTACATTTTCATTCAGACGGACCGCTCCCCTGGCATTTCCGAAATGGACATCAGGGTCTTCAGGCTTGGCGCATTGCTGTTTATAGAAATAGAGCTCCCTTTTAGGAACCTGTGTGCAGTAATAACACAAAAATTGGGTTACTCCATGGTGAGACGGCATCGCATTGTGCTCAAGGCGAAGAAAAATCAATAAAAAGAAAATACCATTTTTATGCACGTCATTTGCTACGTCCCTTCCTGGCCTTGTCACGGGAAAGACACGCTAAGGCCTTTATTTTTATTCACTTTCTTTATTTGTGCACCTGTTGATAGGAAGATGTATGGGATTTCCCTGGGCAGCCCAGATAAGACCGTCAAGGCAGATAGACGCGCAGGCCTGGGTCCCCAGACCCCGCACTTCCGTCTTCTGCCCTCTTCCTGTCAGTCTGCCACTGACTCTCTTCTCCTGGTTGCTCCTCGGCTGCAGATCCAGGTCATCAGCTTTGTGACGGAGCACAACTGGGACTCCCTGGAGGTGTTTGATGGAGGCGATAACACGGACACCATGCTGGGCAGTTTCTCAGGTGAGGGGGGGGGCAGGGCGGGGTGGGGGCGGTGCAGCCGAGCTCCGATGAGCTCCAGGCCTCAGTGTGGCTTGCTGGCTCACTAGTTCCTGGAATAAAAAAAAAAAAAACTTTTCAAGCGCTCATTCTTTGACTTTGAAAAGTTACTGCTTCTGCAGATGTAAAAATGTTCTACAAACATTAACAGAGATTGGCCTGTGGCTGCTTCATGTAACTAGATCATTGATGGTTCAGCCTAAGTGACTTTTTCCGCTCTTGCAAAAAAAGTTTCATTGGAGATCAGACAATAAATGAAAACTTTCCTTCCTTTTTAAGGTTCCAATCTGATTCCTGTCTGTCAGACTCCCTTAATGATTAGGCCAGGAGTTTCTGAGATGTTTTTTGTGACCCAAATTCTGGCAGCTTCACAAATGAATATGTTCCCCTCCAAGCATGTTCTCAGAACTGAAACGTGATGGCTGGGTCATTGCTTGGTGGGACTAGTGTTTGTTTGTCTTTACACGTCATGGGGTTGATAGGGTTAATTATTAATTTGAATAACTTTTATTGAACTTATTTATTTATATTAATCTGCAGAATAAGACAAACCCTTTTGTAAGTTTAGTGTAACAGCCCCAAAGGAAATCTTTTGGACATGAGGAGGACATGTAAACACACACACACACACACACACACACACAAAGCAGAATTTGAATTCCCAGCCACAGAGGTGTGAGGTAACAGTGCTTCCCACTGAGACACTGTTCCAGCTTCATGCTAAAGCCTGCAGGATATAGAAAAAGTGTATTTCTAGATGTTCAGCTTGTGTCTATTTTTGTAGCATCTCTACATACTTGTGTTTTTGCAGTGTTCTAATATATGGAATATATGATACATTATGGTGTAATATGCCTAACTAGCTTTTAATGAATTAAATCTAAGGATTGCTGTCCTCTAAGCATGAGAAGAATACCTGTTTTCCCTGGTATACGGAGCAGCAGTTTGCCTGGGCTGGCCGTGGAGCTGTTATTGCTGTTGTGGTTTCTGTCAGAAAATAGTCTCCTAGTTAAATGAAAGAACAGCACTGGCAGAGTAAATCGGAGTCTCACTCTTGTGTGCCATCAGCCTTAAACAAAAGCCATCGGGATGATGTAGTTTTGCTCTGCACTTTAATCCAGAGCACATAGTAGAGTGGCAGAAAACACAGGTATTAGCAGATCTGTATTTCTCCCCAAAATAGAACTATTGGAACATCCCAAGTACACCCTAGGGATGATGTCCATGAGCCCTGGAGAAAAAAAACAGACCATATCCAGCAGATTAAAATGAGAGGGGTGGGTACCTTCGACACCCAGGGCATTGTGGGTATCCAAAATACAGGTTCTGCCTCTACTGGGATTTTGGTGACCCCTTGCATTTCCTCCCAGTTGTGGTTCTATCATTATCTCTCTTAGTTGTGAGATTGAAATTGAAAGCCGTTAATAGCCAATGCTGATGGGATTATATCCCCTGCATTAAATGCGCCCCCTGGAGTCGCTGCTGTGTCCCAATGCATAAAGTGTGGGTAGACTCAGGCTCAGACTGTCCTCTAGCAATAACTGCCTTCTGCTGGATTCACTGCGCAGGCACCACTGTTCCAGCTCTTCTGAACAGCACCTCCAACCAGCTCTACCTGCATTTTTTCTCCGACATCAGTGTCTCCGCTGCCGGATTCCACCTGGAGTACAAAAGTAAGTTTGTATTGGGAGGGGCTCGCTAGTAACCCCACGGTGATGGCCCGTTTGTCTGGTGGAAGCTTCCAGCTGTTCGCTGGCCGTCCTGCTAAGAAAGCTCCCCAGCTTGCTTTTCTTAGCCTCTGATCTGTTGATATTGCTTGTGGACTCAGTGAGACTTCCACTAGGGAAACACAGGTAGTCATTATAGCCCTCTAGGACGATAGTGCCAGGGGGCTGTTGGACTTGTCTAAATGTCTAAAATAATGGCATCTCCTCATTTTTACTTCCCTTTTTCTAGTATCCTTAACATGGCAACAATGCGGCTGCATTTCTTGGTCTTTTTGCTTCCCATCTATTTTTTTATTTTTGTAGGAAAGCAGATTGGCACCAAGTGTTTGGTACAAACTCAATCTTATAAGGTAATGTTTCCCAACCCAGTCCACGGGAACCCCCAGACAGTCCATATCTTTGCTCCCTCCCAGCTCCCAGCACACCTGAACCATACAGTCATGAACAGCAAATAGCTGGCATGGGTGTGTTGGGAGCTGGCAGGAAGCAAAAACATGGCCTGCATGGAGGTACCCGAGGACTGGGTTGGGAAACACTGTCATAAGGAGGTTCCTTTTTCAGAGACAGCAGGAGAAGGGGGGTATGGAAAGGAAAATAAAACCTTGTTAATAAACAAACATGAAATTGGCAGATTCTCTTTTGGCTTTCTGGAGCAATACTCTGACCAGCGTGTCTCTGCGTCCTCTTAGCCGTGTCCCTGACCAGCTGCCCCGAGCCACAGGTGCCCATGAACGGGATGAAAATGGGAGACCGCTTCCAGATGAACAGCGTGGTGTCCTTCCAGTGTGAGCCGGGGTACACCCTGCAGGTGTGTTTCTGCCTTTTGCTGGTTAAACAGCCACTTATGGTCACTTGTCACTGGGCAGTGTGAATGATAGCTCATGAAAATTCCTTTGCCTGGTATTTATGTATATCTGTGGTACTTTGATATGTCGCAGGCATGATTGGGCTTTCCGCTCTTTATCTCCTGTTTTCAGCCTTTTGTTCACCAGCAAAACAGCTGTGACAGGGCTGTAACAGAGCTACAACAGGGCTATACTGTAAAAGGACTATAACAGAGGTGTAACAGCTATAAAAAGGACTATAACAGAGGTGTAACAGCTATAAAAAGGACTGTAACAGAGGTGTTACAGGGCTATAAAAGGACTATAACAGAGGTGTAACAGCTATAAAAAGGACTGTAACAGGGGTGTTACAGGGCTATGAAAAGACTGTAATGGAGGTTTAACAGCCATAAAAGGGACTGTAACAGAGGTGTAACAGGGTTATGAAAGGACTGTAACAGCTGCAACATGGCTATAAAAACTGTAACAGAGGTGTAACAGCTATAAAAAGGACTTAAGGAGGTGTAACAGCTATAAAATGACTGTAACAGAGGTGTTACAGGGCTATGAAAGGACTGTAACGGCAGTTTAACAGCTTTAAAAAGGACTGTAACAGAGGTGTAACTGGGCTGTGCAATAGGTAGCAGCTTTCATCAGCGCATGCAGTATTTGCAATGTAGCCCATAAGCAGAGCTCAGAGGTGAGCATGATGGGTTAATTGACGGCTTAATTCCGATCTCTGTGGTCACAGGGCAACTCCCACATCTCCTGCATGCCCGGCACTGTGAGGCGCTGGAACTTCCCGCCTCCTCTGTGCATTGGTAAGGCCGACCTGCCGCACGCAGGCAAATGCTGTACACACACACACACACGCACACACACACACACACACACACACACACACTTGCTCAATGCAACATGACAACTGCACAGAAGAGCACATGTTTCTGCTGCTACTACTACGAGTAATAATAATAATAATAGTAATAATACTGTAGTAATAAAATCGCTAATCTATTCTAGCACCATATGATTTATTGTTAAAACTGTTCAGTAATAAAAACTGTAGGTAAAAATGTGATTTACACATTGTCTCCACCACATCTCACATTTCTGTCATATGTTTCATTGTTGTGCCTCTTTAATTACGGTGCCTCTTTCATGGTTTTTATGAAGTTATTTCTTTATTCTTAGTCTGGTTAAAAATATTTACTGTGATCTTCACTGCTGTTAGGGGAAAGGGCACTTCCACTGTGCCAATGACCGTCTCTCTCTCTGTCTGACACATACTGTACACACACACCTCAGTGCTCCCCTGAAGGGGGCCATGCAGCTCCTCTCTGCTCAGATGCTGCCCGGTGGGTTTAACCCTTCGTAGGCAGTGCTGCTGATCCCTCCCCCCCCCCCCCCCCCCCCCCCCCCCCCCCCGGCCCCCTCCCCCCCCC
>JAABNY020000046.1:14087510-14103886 GCA_015164015.2 Brevimyrus niger
TCCCCTTTTCCATTCTCCCGCCTAACACGAACAATTTCCCCTTTTTTAATCACACGGCGACCCCCGACATCAAAACACTCCCCCCTCTCTTCCCTCTTGCGGTCCCACACGTACAGTAAAATATAAACACACACACAAAGTTTGTGTTCAGATTTAAATTTATGCAGGACATCGAACAAAAGTATGCTGTTAAGAGAGAGTATGAATAATTGTAGTAGTGATGGTTTAATTTGTATAACTTTGCCTAGAAACATCCATTATGAAAACATCCATGATACATGTGATCCATGTTTCTACTTTAGAACGGTGATAAATCCACATGGCTCTAGTGATCCACTCTAGTGATCCATATCACTGGGGATCCATTCATTGAAATCTTTTTCTGCCTGGAATTATAGCGTGTGGAATGACTCTTAGAATTGTGGGGTCTTGGGCATATTAGTCTCCAGACTTATTTAGCCAACAACTCTCATATGTGTCTCATATGTGAAGGAAATGGTTTAGAGAAAGTCATCATAGTTGTTAGCAGGTAATTGTAGGAGCTCTTTTTATAGCCTAACACTGCACAATTTATCCACCTATCTCAGAAAAATCCACAGTTTATAGTGCTGGAACTTGGTTGCCTGCACCATACTTGCCAAATACTTAATCTTGCCATTTTGAAAATATTAACACTTGGCAACACTATACTACAGATGCCAGTTGTTGTTTTTTTTCCTAAGCCCTCCTCCCTTTCACTGTTTATTTTCAGGTGCTGTTTGTTTGTTTTCTGTAAGACGGCTTTGACATTAGAATCTTTAATTGTAATTATTGTCAACTGTTTACTACACCACCCACTTTGAGTTGCATTGTTTTCCACACACACCTGCATGTAGAATGCAGATTCTTCTGATGATACGACCACTGCATCTACGGCAGTCTGAAAAACAAAAGTCACTGTTATAATACACGTGGCGCTCACTCAGCCAAGGTCAGGAGATGACTTTAAGGGCAGACACCGAAACCATGACGGCAAATGACAGCAGTATATAGAAACAACTTGATTAAATGCAAATTGAATAAGAAAAAGAGAGCAGAATGGAGAGGGGGAAAAAATGTGTTTGGTTATCAGCTTATAGCACTGACGTGAAAGGGCACAGTCAAGCCCAACATCTCCACATTCTCATCTTCTTTGTCCTGAGAAAGGGTTTTACTGGGCGACGGAGTCCACTGGTTCCTCCCCACCCACCCTTCTGAAGAACAAGGGTGCCTTGCCCTCTATGCACCTTTCTCCTCAGAGCTATTTAAGTTCCTGTGGGCAGCCACCTTAGAGCCAGCCATCGACCAATCGATAACACTCAGCTTGGCGGCGTCCAATAGCAGGACACCTTTTTGATCGATGCCCCAAGTCGATATTTCATTTGACAGGTGAGGCAACTGGGGCACCCTGCTAAAGATTCAGACAGATAAGGGGTCGTCCGAGGCTTCAGGGTGGCCTGCAGTCATTGGAAAAAGAGCCGAGTGCCGTGAGAACGAGGGACCAAGGCTGGCTCTTATGCCGGCAAGGATTTTGCACTGAGCACTGACCCACAGCTTAGTAAGCGGCAGCTGAGTCTGACGCCATCGAGGTTCCCACTTTGTCAGTTTTAAGCCAGTCTGTTGCACTTCTACGGGGGAGATCAGTGAATGGGGATTTTTTATTTATTTGATTTAATTATTTTATTCACTTCACTTAGAATCTTGGAATATTCTTTAGCACAAGCAAACAGACCCCGAAATTTCCATGTGGTTATCTGGGATGGGGCAAGGGAGACGAATCAGAGTCAGGGACCTCGGGGAAATATTTTGGATTCTGTCTCGTTGTCCGGCGAGTTCGGATTTAAAGCCGGGGGCTCCCCACGATGGCACTCATCTCCTCTAAAGTGCGCTGCCGCGCGCAGCGCCAGCTCCCGCTTAGAGTGACTCCTCACGGGAGAAGGTTGTGCCCTTATCTTCCCGGAACATTCTGAGCAACTACTCGCTTGCTAAAAGGCTTTTTCGGTTAATCTTTGGTCCTAGCGAGCGAGTGGATGAGAGAGGGTGAGCGAGAGAGAGAAAGGCGGCGACCCCCGCTCACCAACTCCTCACGAATGCGGCTTTGTGTGCCGTGTGTTTAAGCACCCCACCCCTTATGTGTATCCCTTTCTCCACAGCACTCTGTGGGGGCAACATAACATCAGACAATGGCACCATATTCTCCCCCGGCTACCCGGAGGAGTACCCTACCTCATCTGACTGCACCTGGCTAATCACCATCGCCCCTGGCATGGGTATCAGACTTAACTTCACCCTGCTCCAGGTCCACGGCCCCCACGACTTCATCACCGTCTGGTAAGGGTTCCTCCCGCCGCCACGCGTTGGATAATTTTCCGTCCCTTAAGGCCAAGGATCGCCCCCTCCCTTGTCCTCCTCTTCGATTTCTTTTTTTATTCCTTTTTAGTTCTGTTCTCACATAGGCAGAACAAACAGGGAAGTCAGGGTCCAGCACTCTGGATAATCCTCTCTCCCGTCCTGTGTTTCCGCGCTGATGTCAGTTTTGCGCCCCGTTACGGTTTTGATGTAGGGAACGTTTCTCACCTCGGGACACCCACGGACTGGAGCTCCCTCCCTTTCTTATCCCTATAATGCTTTGGGTTCCGCAAGGTTGCCATTGATGCTGCCAGAGCTTGTTGTTTGTTTAATTAATGAGATGCAGCCTTCGGGCCAATGGGGCGTGCCCAGCCCGCTCCTTGCTGATATGCATGGGAAGGACCATATGCATATTCACGACGGGGCTTTGACACGCCCGACTGGCCCCGCCTCAGCGTGAAGGTTCAGGACTCCGCCCTGACTAGGAGCCAAGGCTGACGACCTGGAAAATAGCCGGTTCTGCCCCTTGGTGCCAACCTTAGATGACAGTGTTACTTTTTAATTTGCAAATGATAGCACATGGCTTTGGAGCTCAAGATTGTGCTTGAAGCCTCATGGGGACACCTGGATAGTTCTAGAACAAAACCAGAGTGGGACCAGGGTTTCGCTAATGCACACTGATTGCCAGAAGTTGCTGTCTAAGTGCACCTCCAAAGCAGCTTTGCAAAGATGCAGGTGTTTCTTTGTTGCTTCCCTACTGCACACTGTGATGATTTGCAGCAGCTAGTTGCCCCTGGAGACTTTTTAAAATCCATGACCATCGCAGGGGGTGGTAGCCCAGAATTCTGGGCCAAACCTGAACAGACCACATGGGAGGGGTTAGTTGTCCGTCCCATTTACTCCTGTGTCTTCAAGGTAACGTAGATCCACCCCCACCCCCCCCAACCCCCATTCTGAGAGTTGCGGAATTTTCCAGTTTCTGTTTTTAACCATGGACCCAAGAAGGGAGATTTTCCCCCTGTGTACTTGCACTGTTTACTTGCTTTGTGTGGAGTTTTTGTATATTTGGTGGTATGGAGGCAGACATGAAGATGTTGATACGAAAGGGGATGATTGACCTGGTTATGGCCACAGTTTGGTGAAAATTAGAGCAGCTGCTGCAAAGGATTGTGGATGAGTCTATGCGCTGAAGTGCCACCAACATTTCACTCCTCAGGGACGGGCCACAGGAGACGGCACGGAAATTGGGCGTGTTCACCGACACCGAGCCAATCAACCCTCCCAGCAGCACATCCAATCAGGTCCTTGTTCGTTTCCGTAGCAACTCTGAAAAAGGTGGCCTTTTCAGAATCACTTACCAAGGTAGGCTACAGACACTCTGTAGAATACTTCACCCTTTTAATTCAGTCACAGTTTGTTACAACTGATCTGTGATTTTCTGTACACATCAGTGCTATTTTTAAAATTTGCAATACAATTTCATGCTTTGTTATTACAGTATGTTCTTGTTCTCTCAAATATTGCATGGTATTATGTAGTTTTGTCTTGCATTCCTGCTTTAAAGGATTATCCGCCTTTTTGGTTACATCTCAGATAGCTCGTTCTTTCATAAGTACTTCTTTTTCTATGCAAATGGGTGAATACAATTTCTGGCATGACCACTGCTGTATATTAAGGTGTAATTTTATGAATAGCCTCCCCCCGCCTCCCACTAACATGACCGCAGTGGTAACGACGCTGGCGGCAGCATCAGTCAGCTGTCTTTTAGCCCACCGGCGGCCACCCCCGCTGCATTCGCAGGCTCACACCTACATAAACACTTTCTCTTTTAGACACACTTAAACACCCTCGCACCGTGTCTGCCTCCCACTCTCTGCCTCCCTCCATGAATACCTTATATACACACACACGCACACGCAGACACCCAGAAAGAGTGTGTGGTTTCACCCCCTTCGTCTGTCTCGTGTCGTTCCAGCCTACCGCCTCCAGTTCTGCCTCCCTCCTCCTGTCATCCCCAACGCTGAGATCCTGACAGCCAGCAAAGAGTTTAAAATCGGTGAGCCTCGGCGCAGAGCCTCAAGGCCGGCCGAACTATACGGAAAGCAGCGTCAACTGCGAGACTCCGGGGCCACGGGACACGGGGAGCTGCTGGCAGTAAAGGCTGCTCTCCATAGACAGGACAGTTCCGCTTCTAAGGATATATCTGTCCAGGATGCCTGGTGGTCAGTTACGACGCTCCTGGATCACAGTCAGAATCAACGTTGTTTGCTAAGTGTAACTGGAACACAAGGGATTTGTTTTTGCTGTGACTGCTCACATTAAAGTAAAATAAAAGATAACTTAGAGTATTAGCATAGAGCACTAATCAACCAGTAACAGAAAGTCCATACAAATAAGCAAAGCAAAATTGGATGTTTGATGACTCCTACACACAGATGCATGTTTTTAAAAATTCTCAGAGTTCTCGTAGCTAGCTGTTACACTACACCTACATGACACAAGATTCATTTTTTAACTGCTGTATTTTAAATCTTGGAAATTCCAAAATAGAGTAAGACCCCTACCTCCCCAGCCAATATGAAAGCTTGTTTCGATTAAAAACGGATTCACTGAGGAACAGATAATCCATTTTGAGGCCGTCCGTAGAACTGAAACAATCAGCGATGATTTCATGCCCTTGTACTTTTCCATTTCCTGCCGAATGGTCCTGTTTTCAGGCATCCATTCCATTGGAGATAGATTAGGACAGCCTCCAGGACCTTCTCGGGTGACAACGGGTAAACATTCCAAGAATTGTTCAAACACGGCCAACTGCAGCGCAGTATGGCTGAGCTTCATTTCTCGGCCAGAGAGCCCATGGACCGCGGCTGAGGGTCCGCAACTCAGGGTCCGCAACTCAGGGTCCGCGACTCAGGGTCCGCGACTCAGGGTCCGCGACTGAGGGTCCGCAACTCAGGGTCCGCGACTCAGGGTCCGCGACTGCTGGCGGCCGCCTTCTCCGCTCGCTCTGCCATCGTTAATTATGCGTCACATTAAGTTCATTTGCTGATTCGGTGAAGGTGCTGATGGAAGGGCACAGGAAGGGGACAGATACCCACACAACAGTTAACAAGTTAAATATGTTGTGCGGCTTCTACTGCCGCGGTCACTCGGCTGGATTGATCGCATCACATACACCAGGTGTCGGCTGTATTCGTTCCAGGATTTTGCCTAGAGCACTTTCTACACCGTGAAAACTTAAATATTGTGTATTAATGCTTCATGCGACATCACGTGTATATCAAGACTCCTATATGCAGTACATGGCAGCATGACCCAAAGTGTAAGGTTCCTAAAATTTCCCCACGGGTACAAATAATGTGAAGCTGAAGCCCCCTGCTGTATCTGTTCCTGTCCCACTCTCTGCCTGTGACTGGGGTTGGGAATGTGCAGTAAATCTCGGCCCAGCAGAAGCTCACCCCCCCGTTTGCGTTCAGGGGACATCGTCCGCTACCGGTGCCTCCCGGGATACCAGCTGAGCGGGAACAGCATCCTGACCTGCCGGCTCGGCACACACCTGGAGTTTGAG
Organism: Brevimyrus niger; assembly: GCA_015164015.2. Classification (NCBI taxonomy): domain Eukaryota; kingdom Metazoa; phylum Chordata; class Actinopteri; order Osteoglossiformes; family Mormyridae; genus Brevimyrus; species Brevimyrus niger. The sequence goes on from JAABNY020000046.1 coordinate 14,093,446, forward strand.
GGCCCCCCGCCGTCCTGTGAGGGTGAGCTCCCCCCCCCCCCCTCCCCTGTTACTGCCCACATCTCATTCATTCTTTTCTCTTCCCATTGATCCCTACCCTTTAGCATTTTTATTAATAAAACATGACTAACAGATATTTAATTGCCGGGGTGGGGCCTTATTTTAGTGTAACCTGTGAGCGTTTGATCCTAGCATCCTTTTGCATCGCTTTATACATGAGATGATGCTTTATTTGTGGTTTGCGCATGAACATCGCAATGCTTCTTTTCACATATCCCATCATGCTCTCCTTTGAGACACACATTCACATATATACATTTGAAAGTGGAGCTTGTGGTCCAAACTCAGGGAGAGGACATTCATGTGGTGTCTCTGGAACATGCAGGGGAGTTAAGATCCTCTCTCAAGGGCCCCCGGCAATGTGACTGTTCAGCCGAGGATCGGATTCAAAGCAGTCTAAACCAGCGAGCCACACACTGCCCCCCGATGGACATGTGAGCCATGTGTCTGCTCGATGATGTCTCCAAACTGCCAGTGGATTGAAACGAGGGTTTTGAGTGAGCTGAGCGCCCCCCCCCCAGGTCACATCAGCATGTCCGTGCCACAAGGGGGAGGTTCCCAATGTCTATTGTGAAGGATACACCTAGCAGAGGACTCAGGGTGAATAACAAAGTGGTCATTACTCGCGGTGACAGGAGCGTTCAGCCAGGGCTTGCGGACATGCCGCAGGAGCCCGAGCGGGACCCCGTCCCCTCCTTCACGCCGTAGTGCCCACGTGAGGCCACCGTAATTGGTCTTGCCATTAATTATGTGATCCTCGTTAATCTGCTTCTTCATGAAGGAGACCTCTATGTGGCGGGCCAGTTCACACAGCTGGGCATTCACTCACTGCGAACACTGATGGCAGGAGCGAGAGAGAGAAGAAGAAGGGAAGGGTGAGCTGAGCAGAGGAGCAGGTCTCATGCGTGGGTCTCCCTTTATCTATGTATTCCTTTTTTTTTAAACTGGGTGAAGTATTGTGGGTCTGTGAGGGTGCAGGGATCCCTGGGTGAGGTATCGGAGGAGAGAGAGGGTGCAGGGATCCCTGGGTGAGGTATCGGAGGAGAGAGAGGGTGCAGGGATCCCTGGCTGAGGTATCAGAGGAGAGAGAGGGTGCAGGGATCCCTGGGTGAAAATATCAGAGGAGAGGGATGGTACAGGGATCCCTGGGTGAGGTATCGGAGGAGAGAGACGGTGCAGGGTTCCCTTGGTGAGGTATTAGAGGGGACAGAGAGTGCAAGGATCCCATTGTGAGGTATCAGAGGAGTGAGAGGGTAAGAAGGTGGGCAGAAGGGGGGAGAGAATGAGAGAGGATGAGAGGATAAGCGAGCGAGAACGACAGAGGGCAAGGGAAGCAGCAGAATACCGCCACAGCTCATTGGGATGCAGGTGATATCCATGCTGCAGCTGCACCTATCGAATCACGGGCTTTCACTGCCTCCCAGCCCTTCCTCTGCTCCCACACACACACACACACACACACGCAGCCCTTGATCAGGCACAGACCACTGTGCAGCAGCACACTGACTCACATGCGCATATCACGCCCGCTCCTTGCGTTCACACACGCCCTGCTGTGCATGGTTGCGCGTTAGCACCCTATGGAGCTGCAGGTAGTCTCCTCTCACCATTAACAGTGATCCAAAGCCTGCCCCACCCCCCGCCCGCTCAGCCAGGTCGAGACACTCTGCTATGTAAGGTGCACGGTGTATCGCGAGGAAGGTGATATCATTACGGCATGACAGGAAACCGCTCCACGAATTAATCGCAAGTGTGTACATTTCCAATGATTGTTGGACATTGTGGTGAGTCCTACCTAAATCGCACTGGCTCCCGTAGGTCATCTGCTTCTAAAACGTTATGAGTAATCCTGCGGCAGATGCCCTCAACCTGTTCTCTACTGTGCTTCACTCCTAAGCACACTCTAATCAGCACCACCATACATGCTCCCTCTGTGTGATGCACACACACTTCCCTGCACTCTGATTCTATAATGCAAGCCCCTTTCCTTCAGTCTCCATGGCGATGGGAGTAACCCAAGACCCCCCTGTCTTCTGAAAGTTTTTTTTTTTCCTGCTCTGCTTAGCTATTTTCTTTTATTACGATTTATTTATTCACATATGTTTTTTCTCTTGCCAACCCTGGCCAAGGTGAGCATTTGATGATGGATGGATGGATGGATGGATGGATGGATGGATGGATGGATGGATGGATGGATGGATGGATGGATGGATGGANNNTTTTTTTTTCCCTGCTTGCCTTCATTCCTGAGACTGAGATTCCAGGATAATAAGGAAAATGTGTTTAACAGTTTTAGCTGAAATTGCATATATTTTCCTAATTAAGCAGCAAACAAATGTAGCAAAATTTGGACCCGGTACCTCCTGTAACCTCCGGCCCGCGGTGAGTCTTTGGGTTGCGGACCACTGCCAGATTTGTTGTCTGCTCAGATGTGAGGGATGTCCTCGCTTCCTATTTATATTTACCACATGTGATGACAGACAGGCGGGGGCCATTAAAGCACTTGTCAATGCACCCACACAATCCCTAATTTGTTTTAAAAACGGCAGCCGCTCACACTGTCTAACGGTAATGTCACTCGGAGGCCTCGCCGATCTGGCCCTTATCATCGGTAAGCTTATGTTAATTAAATGCGAACATGGGAGAGGGATGTACTGTTTTCCGTCTCCCCGATGTAATGCGCTTTCATGCATTTGATGCGCCTGCATGTGTACGTGTGACCATGCTGGGACCCACTGCACCTCGCGCTCCAGTCTGCGTGGGTCCTCCCAATCCGGTTGCTGTCTCCGCTGACAGCAAGGCCGGGCCTGCCTCACGCTTCCCAGACAGAAGGCCGAATTCCCGTATTGTCAGAATGGTCGATTTCTGCTGGTGGAAATTAGAGGAGACGCGATATCCGATGCCTATCTGTTGAGGACTGTCAAGGAGAGGCAGGGGCGCTGTCCTAGGTAGGCATGACAGGATAGCCTTCTTCCTGTGACGCAAGTGGGCCACCTACTTCAAGGGAAATGACAAATCTATTTTTATTTATCTCAGAATCATTATATCTGCTCCTCATTCCAATTCCTCCCTCGTCTTCTTCTTCTTATTATTAATAATGATCTTTTGTAGCACTGCTACTGGTATCTTCTAGAACATTCTCCTGGTCAGGTCTGGTGGCACGCTGACCTCTATGGCCCTGCCCGTGCATTTGATGCCCGAGCTCAGTACTCAGCCAGCACACACACCGGGCCACGGTGAAGCAGTCCTTCATGGGACTTCATAAACGGTATTTCATTGCTAATTAGCTCACCCCAATCATTCACCAGACCCTGCAGTTCTGTAAATACCCTGTGTCGGCCTGTTAAAAGACCACGTTAGCAGCTTGTTTGCCAGCAGTAATTGAGCCCTGAAGCAGTGTTTTATAATTCCCATTTCATATTCTGATTATCCAGAATGATTCCAGGATTACGGTCTTTGACATGTGGCACTTCAGCATATAAAGTGGGCACAGTCTCTCTAAAGAACTCTGTGTAATGGTTACCTAGCTACCAGTATCAAATATAATGTCACCAAGACCCCAATCCTATAGTCAGTACTTCTAAAATATGGTTTTAGAGGTTCAAGTGACTAAGTGTCCTTATTCAAGGAAGGAAGCAACCAAATCAAATGATCATATTATAGTGTGGCAAAAAATGGGTTTGGTTAATTGTGCCGTTAATGAGAATAAGTGACGGTACTCTCTTAGTAAACATTCATGGGTAACTCAGCTACTCATTGATTTTTTTTTTTCTTTTTTGCTTGTATCATTTGTGGTCGCCCTATTATCAGCTTAAATTCACTTAGGAGCCAAACTAGTGTGGTGATTAACGGTTATTGCTCTGCTTAGCATTAGCATTTTATCGCAGCGCTCATATTCGGCCAAAGGGCCGAAGACCACAACTGCTTCTTAATCACTGCCAGGAGTTCAGCTAAAGCTACCTATCTCAGCTGATTTGTTACCTATTTTATTATGTCTATGAATTGTAAAGTGAGCCTCTGGCTTTTCGCTGAATTATTAAATAGCTGGTTGGATGCTGATATCCTCTGATAAAAACGGTGATTATATTGATGAAACAGCACAGCACATCTCCTGTTATTCACAGTGTGCTTAAGGAATCCTAAGAACAAATGGGCTGTTTAAAGTCGAGGCTTAAAGAAACCAGGTAGCAGCAGAGGGTCAGTGCATTCATAATACCAGTCAGCGGGTAGGCAGCGTGGTGTTGCGGTGCTTAGCGTGTTCTGCCCCGGCTCTGTGAACATGGAGTTTACATGTGTATAGAGTTTACAAGTGTGTGGAGTTTGAATGTGTGTGGAGTTTGAATGTTGTCCCACTGTTACTGTGGGGTTGTCCCCCTTATGCGCTAGCTTGGTGCCCCATCCCGGGCTATTTGCTGCCATGCCCCCAGTGTTCTTGGGATAGGCTCTGTGCCCTCTGTGACCCTACATAGGACAGGTGCTATGGAAGATGGATGAATAATCAGTTTCAATCATGTAAGGCATACAGTCCAGAAACTCATTTCCTGAAATCTAAAAGAGGTCAGTAGTGTAGGGTCTTGTTTATGATGGATGGACACCACTTTGTAACAAGAGGAGGAAGAGCTTGAGGGGAAGGTGCTGAGGTCGAAGGGCGGCAGCCACTGTACGGGCAGCAGCGTCCCAGGCTGCCATATTTTTTTTTACCACAAGTAAAGCAGGCAGCTGCTATCTTAGACAAGGCTCAGTATAGAATAAACCTTAGTCCCTAATAAACCTCAGTCCAGGACAAGGCTCAGTCCAGAATAAAATCCATTCCCCAATAAACCTCAGTCCAGGACAAGGCTCAGTCCAGAATAATCCTCAGTCTAGAATAAATCTCAGTCCTGGACAAGCCTCAGTCTAGAATAAACCTAAGTCCCTAATAAACCTCAGTCCAGGACAAGCCTCAACCTGCAATGACTTTTCTCACTAGACATCTGGAGGTCCAGCAAAGTGGTTCAAGGGATTTGTTGTCTTTGAGTGGGATTTGAACCCACAGCCCTCTGGCGCCAGTACATTTGTCTGGCCTATCAAACTGTCACATTATGTTAAGAGCCCCAAGCCTGTCTCCTGCTCAGAGTATCGATTACTGAAAGGCGTTACGCTGATGCAACCGAGATCAAAGCAGCAGTGTAGAAACCGGATTTGTGCCCCCAAGCAAATAAGCTGGAAGAGGTTATGTGCGTGGGTGTCACTTTGACCACTTAATGACATTATTTATTATTTCTTTTTATTACAATTTAACCCAATAGCTGAACCTAATGGTTTGACATAACAATCAAACAGTCAACATAATTAAACAGTTGACTATTGATGATGATGATGACAATTATAATAATAATAATAATTATTATTATTATTACTGCACAGTATTTATTTTAAAGTTATGGTAGAATGGTGTGTCCTTTGTTATACCAGTAGCTTGATATTTTATCATGGGTACTTGTGAGACCAGCTGTCCTGGATTTTAAATTTGTGATAAATGGTTGCCAAGTTTCTTCAAACATTGCAGTATGGTTTCCAATTAAGGCCCTTCATCCAGCATTTCCATTAATATGGATTCAGTGAGAAGTGCTTAGTGAATTGTGTATCTTCTGGTTTAAAAGGTTGGTGATGTAGAGTGCAGCCACTAAAGGCCTAGTATTTTGGGATGGAAGATGAACAGCTATAAGGTCACCCAGTACCAGATGGCATGCCAACACTGCTGCTGTGTGTGCTGTACGGTGAGCATACCTGCATAGGCATTCCCTGAAATCTGAATTAGGTCTATGTTAGATTTGTTAGTCATTGAAAAGTTGTTTATACTGGATTGAGTCTTTATTTTTGAACAATACAGCAAGATGGCGACCACATCGTCTCAGAAAAAAAAGCCAGCTTTTATTTTATTATTACAATTTTATTTATTTATTGCCATTATACTTGGATGGGCCTTTTGAATTCAGGCAGCCCCCTCTGAAATAAGAGACAGGCTTCAAAGGTTTGAACAAAATGCCTTTGACAGGAACACCGCAGAAAGCCTGATAATTCAAGTTAAATCTAGTGGGAAATGTCACCACGCACCCGGAAGGAATACAAATGACAGAAAGTGAGGATCAGAGCCCTTTTCGCTGCAGGCGTGCGGCTCGGCAGCAACATTACAGCGGCACCCGGGAACCCTAAATGTGCGGTTAGGGCAGGCTGCTGCATCACCACATCCCTTCCTGACAGTCCGCCAGCGGCCCATGTCCATGCCAGAGAGCCTGGCATCATGGTACTCATCCTGTGGAGTAAGCAGATAGAGTTCCTCAAACTCAAAACTAACAACCACCTGGCTCATATCATAGGTTGTATGTAACGCCAGATAGCGTGGCCAGGATGGGTTTCTCAGTTTCAGAGCAGCTGTAGTAATCTTGGTTTCAGTTAAGGTCTTTGACTTTAACTAATCAATATGGTTCACAGTCATAAGTTGATTAATCTCATCTCCTGTCTCCGCCCACCAACAGTCACATGTCCAATGAACAAGTGACACTTATCTCCTGTCTCTGTTCATTGACAGTCACATGTCCAATGAATGAGATCCTGACGGACTCCACGGGCGTGATCCTGAGCCAGATGCAGGGCAGCGGCTTCCCACACTTTGAGACCTGCTCCTGGGTAGTGAAGGTGGAGCCGGGCTACAACATCTCCCTGACTATCGAGCACTTCCAGACCAGCCGACAGTTTGACGAGCTTGAGATTTTTGATGGTAAGTATCTCCACATGAGAGCTGACCTGCATTCATGAATCTTCCATGACAGGGATGAGTATAAGTGTCCTTTTTATGGTCATAAATGCATTAGTGGATGATTTCCAACTTTTGTGCAAGATTATTGTTAAAGATTTGCATTTAGTTGACGCTTTTATGAAAAGTGACTTATAATTTTGCATAACCGGATATTTTACTGGAGCTATTCAGATTAAGTGCCGTGCTGAGTGGTACTCCACTCTATGTCCTTAACTAATGCCCTTAAACTAATATGGGGTGACATCAGCCTACACTGTACATCAGCTGGTTTAATGCATTTCCTACTAGTTCCATCTGTTTTGGTTAAACCAGGAAGTGATTGACAATAGAGGAAGTCCTGCCCACTATGGTTTTGAAGACTCGTATCTCCCACAACTGGCTGCTAATTATTTCATTGTAGTTGGCATGATTTATTTGAAATGAATTAAATGAAACATAACCTTTCCTCTTTTACTTTTTATAAAAAATATCTTAAGTAAAATATCTTATTTTAAAAAATATCTAAAGTAAAATGATAAAGCAAACCTTTATGCATTCACTCCCCCATTCAGTGTATTCTGCAGCAAGTCCAGTCTGAGTTCTGCAAATGCATATATTACATTCAGTTCCATCTCGGTCTGCGGCTTCCCCAGCAGTGTCTCCGTAAGCACAATGATTTCTGATCACCCAACTGGTCTCCAAGGTGCAAAAGAACAGATTTCTGCTCTTTATTTACTTCTAACACCTTGTGCATCCTGATTGGACGAGCTAACGTCTGACCTGAGTAGCAGGCTAAAAACCAAGCGATTTAAATACATTTCCTAGTAACTGGTTGGAATTCATGTCCACTCCTTCAAACAGGTGTCGGCCACGCAAGGTTTGCTAATGTTTTGCCGTCAAAGCCCTATCAAGCTCACGGTGTGTCTTGTGCTCTGTAAATACTGTCCGATGTTTGACTATCCCTGATCAAATGAACCAAAAACCAAAGTTTTCAGTTCCAATGTTTTATGCAATATATAACTGGTAAAAATAACCAGTAGTATACAGTATAATCTACAATAAATAGTGTAGTGTAGATCATTTTCACACCTAATTATGACTCTTGGTCAGAATAGCCTCTTGGCTCCTGTCTTAATAGCTTATTTTGGGACGTGCAGCAAGTTATTTTATGTATGAAAAAGTTATGTGCTCATTAAAATGAGGATTAACTTTATTGATTCCTGGGGAATTTCTGGTGCATGCAGCAGCGTGTACGTAGTGCACAGACAAACATATGTATAGAGCAGAGCAGACAAAGTGCAACGACAAGACAAACAGTGCAAACAAGTAAATGTGGTGTAAACAGGTTAACTACACAGTACACAAATAAAACACCCTAAAAATCAGGATACTCCTGTACAATGCTGAGCTCCTATTTTTTTTCCCCAGGCCCTTCTAGGCAAAGTCCCCCACTCCTCACCTTGAGCGGCAACTACTCCTCCCCCCTGACCGTCACGAGCACCTCCAACAAGGTCTACCTGCACTGGTCCTCGGATCATGCCTCCAGTCACAAGGGCTTCCGGATCCACTATGCAGGTGCGCCGGCGCAGGGGGCCCCTGTGGGAATATCGGCCTCCCCCCAGTGCCCCGCTTGTCCTGTCACGCTGTACCAATCCCTCGTTATCCGCTTGCTTTCCGGGTCCGCGGTCCTGGCATTCGCAGGGTGCCTGTTTCCCCTCCCCAGCTGTTCAGGTAATTTGAAGTTTGGGGGATGATTTTTTAGATTTTGGGAATGCGACAGCCTGGATCGTTCTCTCAGTATGAGCTCCGCTCAGTACAAATACCTCGGTGGGAGAGGAACAGATGGCAGGACAGATTCAAAGCTTTTTGTTTGCTTAATCAATCTATTTTTCATCTACTCAAGTTTGTTTTTTAAAAAAAATAAAAAATTCTTCTGTTTCCAGCTGTAATGAGCACTTTCTATTCCATCTCTCATTTTAGAAGTTTCATTTTGTTTTGTGACTCTCTACCTCTGCAAAGAAGGTCCAGGGTACTCCACATTGGAAGTTTCTAACTGTAAACTGTGAAGCAAATTTCCACCGTTCAGCTGACATAGATAAACAGCCACACCTCCCGTAATTATAGACGAACCCCCCCACTAGATTACCTAATGCAATAACATGTGGTTGTGTGTTTGATAAATGAGAAAGCAGAAAGGAGACTGGAAACGTGATCTAGGAAAATCTTCTGTTCCGTGTTTGACATGTTCGGATGCAGTAGCTTTAACATGCTCTGTATGAAGTTACAGATTTCACACAATCGGTCAGCTTGTGGATAAAAACATTATTAAACATGAATTTATAAACAATGTACTGGGTTTTTCATCATTTTCTTTGTTCCATGTTTTACTTGCTCATTTAGCTGCAGCAACATATACAGTTTTGTTCATTCATGCAGTAGAATAGCTAATTGGTGTAACTGGTTTTTCTCAGGTGGAAGAAGACTTGAACCTTTAGCTCAAGGGTCTTTACAGATTACAGAAACAGATGTATCCTTATAAGCATTCCTCAATTATTTTGAGTGAATGTTAGACTTTTTCCTTCCTTTATGACCTTGACTAGCAGGATCTATAATCCCTGCAAAGTTCCTCCAGGGCACGATGGTGCTGTGGCCTGCAGCCTCTTGCTCACGCAGCGGTCAGAGGTGACCTCAGAGTCTCTCATTTCTGATCCATAAATGACCATCCCCTTGGGCTACTACCTTAGGCTTTTTGAAGTCTGAGAAAGTGGACGGAAAGAAAAAGTCATCGCTGAAGGACACTCTCTTTTTTGTACGGAAACAAAAGGGACTATGCAGGTGCAGATGACCCAGGACTGAATTTGCCTGCTATTTCAAGGGCCTTCATTCCATTGTTCAGTGTTTTAATTTAACACAAAGCACAGTTCCACGGTTGTTCACATATTTAATGTTTCTCAAGCTGCCTTTGATGGATGAAAAGCTCATATATATTTTTTTTTTCCTTTAGATTTTCTGCCTCAATGGTGCAATTTGTTTGAGAGCCCAACGACTCATAAAAGTAGACATATATCAGACCGTTATACAACCGTAACTTTTTATTGCCACGGTCTTATCCGATTGTCTGTAGGGTGCTAAAGACTTTGGCGGTAGTGGAGAATTGCCGGTGGTTGCTGATGCTGTCAGACTGGGAATTAGCATTTTTATTGAGATGTTATACATTAGTTCTTATCAAACGTAGTGGTTGAGATGCAGTTCTTTCCACATCCTGCACTGGTCTTATCTCCTTTCGGCTCAATTACACACTGTGCCATAAAATTTGGCGCCATGGTCGTGTTTAAACACAATCAAAGTCACACGGATACCTGCCCATCCCATGATTACATGAACAAATTCTGACTTACTTTCCGCAAATTGACTTACTTTCTTTTCAAATGCATGAAGAGGCTGGATATTGTAGTTGCGACTGCATGTGTGACATTATAGCTCAATAAAAACAGCTTAGCGGGACACAGAGTGGCTCAGTATCCCACTGTGTGTGTGTGTGTGTGTGTGTGTGTGTGTGTGTGTGTGTGTGTGTGAGAGAGAGAGAGAGAGAGAGAGAGAGAG
>JAABNY020000046.1:14121394-14139359 GCA_015164015.2 Brevimyrus niger
CTCTCTCCCATCCTCTCTCCCATTCCTCTCTCCCATCCTCTCTCCCATCCTCTCTTCCATCCTCTCTCCCATCCTCTCTCCCATTCCTCTCTCCCATCCTCCCTCCCATCTTCCCTCCCATCCTCTCTCCCATCCTCTCTCCCATCCTCTCTCCTGTCCTCGCTCCCTGTTCTTTTGTTATCTTCATTGAACCTAATCCCGCGTGCCTGCCCTCTGGTCTCTCTCCCTGCATCCCTACACAGCGGTGTTCTGTGGAGATCCAGGGGTGCCCGCTCAGGGCAGGCGAGAGGACCGTGGTTTCACCTACCTCTCCTCCGTGGTTTTCACCTGCCTGCCCCCGCTGGTGTTAGTGGGCTCGGCCCGTCGCTACTGCCAGGCGGACGGCAGCTGGAGTGGGACACAGCCTTCCTGCATAGGTGAGAACCCAAACCCCCCGGTAAGCCTTTGGATCACTGGGAACCAACACCCCCCTGCAAGCTTCAATGCTGGCAATTTTACCCATGAATCATCACTTCATAGTATTTTGTATTTTAACCTGTTTTATTTATTTCATTATTTTGTCTCTCATAAATGAAGCTACCCAAGTGTATGGTGCTGCTCATAAAGGTGTTCCTGACTTTAAAAATTCTGAATATGCCTGCTTGATGTCTGTAAACCGGCGTTGGTGTGTATACACATGCTCCGTGACGGACTGCCATATTGCCTGGGGAGTGTATTTTTTATGTTGCCACAGTGGGGAGGCCATTGGGTTTTTACCAACAATCCTTTGACTACAGAATGAAAGCTTCAGACCCTTTGAAACCTGAGCCTGCTGCCCTTTCTGTAATCTCTACTTATTATGGGCAAGATTCAGCATAATGGTTTAATGGTTTAATTTTGTTAAAAGCATGTATGTGTCTGTAGCTGTAATTGATATAGGCCATCTGCAGTGTTATTTATATAGCTGGGCATAGTGTAGTTGATCCTGAACTGTAAATGCCCCCCCCCCTCCCCCCCGGCTTGCTGTGGATGTGGCGGACAAACCACATAGGTACAAGTGCACGGTGGGTAAAAATGACTGCTATACACCATGGCTGAAGCCTCAGCAAAGTGGAAGCTGAAGCTGGCGGCTAATTTGTGCGCATGCTGGCCTCTGTCAGGCACTCAGCAGGACCACGTCGGCTTGTCTGTTCCAGATCCCAGTCACACGAGCTGCAGTGACCCCAGGGTACCGCTGTTTGGACACCAGAACAACTCTCAGGGCTACCAGGTATGGGGAAGGTTAAAAACAAAGAGTTGAAAATGGGCATTATTGTCTGGAGCTGTATGGAGAGGAATGTGCAGTGGCAGATTAGCAGTGTGCGCTTAAGCGGCAGACGCGTGCAGTGTTACCACGGTGACTCTGCGCTTCCTCTCCATAGATCGGCAGCACGCTGTTCTTCAGCTGCAGGAAGGGATACCTGCTACAGGGATCCATCAGCCGCACCTGCCTGCCCAACCTCACCTGGAGCGGCGTGCAGCCCGAGTGCATTGGTAAGCGGGGCACCCCTTGGGGGCCTCACCCGCCCCCCGCTCAGTCTGCACACGTGTGTGTGTGTCGGTATGTCTGTGTGTGTGTGTGTCTGTCTGTCTGTTTTTACATAACATCTCTGAAATACGGCTCGTAATTAGAACCCTAGCACTATAATGACACCTCAGCCTCGTTTCCCTAGGACTTCCTCTCCTCCCCCCGATTTACTGGAAGCCTCAGGTTTCTTTGCCTTGCCGTTGTCGCGGACCCTCCTCACTCTCTCCGTAACAGCAAGCAGAAACGCACACCCTGCGGCAGGAAGAGGTGGGAGCTTGAGAAGGTGCTGGGCAGCATGTGGACTGTCTGACTGCTGAGCGCGGGAATGTAGCCAGCGATGAAGCCCAATGAGAGCTTTCGCTGTGCCCTGCTTTCCCGCCGTGGCGTGGAGGCCCACCTGATACTATCCTGCTTATTTACGTCATGTGATCACCTTGCTGTCATTTTGGGAGACTCCGACCCAAGGGTCACGTCTTGACCAAAAGAAACGATATTAATATTAATGTATTATGTTTTACCCTTTCTTAAAATGCAATGATATTATCAATTACCAAACAACCATACACTATACAATGCCATACTAGGCACCATGGGAATCCTTTTGAGGCTATGTAAAGTAAACAGGCATAAAAGACTTATTGATATAAACACCGCACCCACAATGCATTGCTGGCTTTATGTTCGGCCCGCAGTTCAGCATTAAACGTTCTTCTCTGCCTCCATTTAAATAGCTAAAGAGTTCCTCAGAGAGACAGAATGCCTTCGCCTTAATCGTGAAAGGCTCACTTCCCATACAAACCCCGATAGCGACTTCGGAGGAAAAGGGAAATGGCCCGGTGCCTAATTAATGTTTGCTACCACCTGCTGTTTTGGGGACTGAAGGGTACAGCATTGTGGATGTGCAGAATTCAAATAAGCATAAATAACCGGAGTAGCTGCCTATGACGCAGTCCGACGTGCATGATCGTACAGTCTGCATTAAACAAGAAATAGAAGGCAAGTGGAATATTTTTTTATGTTAATGCTGTTCAAGCAATAAAACAAGGAGCTCCTGACCCCAATGTGATGCTGTAATGGAGAGGTTGTTAAAATAATCTACATTACCGAGGCCAATTCTCTGTACATGCAGAATGTGTTAACAAAATATATATAAAGATCGTAGTCCTGTATCGGAGAAAATCATTTTATCATAAGGATAAGTTATGTTTCATAATGAAACTGCACCCTAAACAGTGTTATTTCCTTTGAGTCCCCTCTGTATTCCCTTGAGTGACTGAGGACCTGATTACTGCACAGTAGCCCCACCCCCAGATCTGCCTGAGGACCTTGATAGCGCACAGCAGTCCCACCCCCTTCAGCGTTGCCTCCCCCCTCTCCTAGCTCATCACTGCAGCCAGCCCGAGCTCCCAGCCCAGGCCGACGTCAGCGCCATCGAGCTGCCCTCACTGGGATACACCCTCATTTACTCCTGCCAGCCCGGCTTCTACCTGGCCGGGGGCTCTGAGCACCGCACCTGCAGGGCTGACGGGAGCTGGACGGGGAAGCCCCCTCTGTGCTCAGGTATGTGTCACCACTGAGGCGTACGCTGGGCTGACAGCTCATTGGCCTGCTCCTCTGTCACTCACTGATTCTAGAAATACTATTGCCGAATGGTAAGGTTGACTCTTTATTAATTACACCCCCTCTTATTTCCCATTTCATGAATGTTAAATGTTAAAATGTTAAAAAAATAATAAAGGTATGAACATTGAAGCGTACTGAACCAGAACCTGATTTTTGAAAGCCAGCAACGAATATAAAAATGCAGTAAAACTTTTATGTGCCATAACATTGTATAATGTAATATTGAAAGCGGTTTAATAAAATAGGCTTTTGTGGCTTTGATAAATATGAACGTGGTGAGGCGAATTCAGTCCTCTGTATGCATGTATACAAAGCGCTGTGCATCAAGTGCTGAACAGCTCGCTGGCACAAACGCTGAGGACTCTGCGGTTGCTATTTGCACTGTAACAGCAGTAATTGCCCTAATAAAAGTCAATTATAGCTTTGAACACTTCCGTTCCTAATTGGGCCTCCTATATTCATAACAGATTTCTCAAAAATCAGGCTCTCGGATCTTTGTTCTCGCCTTTCTGTGCATTACCTGCCCTTCATGCACTGCAGTCTATTCCCAGTGTCTGTCTGCGGGGGTCTCCTTTTTAACCGCCATTTACGGTGACTTTTACAGTGTGGGGTTCCACCCACCTGAAAGCACTGGTATCCTTCAACAGTACTCATTCATTTTTTTTAATTTGAATTGAATTTTTGGTTATTTTCTCTAAAAGAGCTAGATCTTTCTAGAAGACACTATAAAAATTGCACTGTGTAAATTTAGGTGTGTGTATTTGTATGCAGTTTTGTGTGATTATGCCCATATGCATTTACCTCTGCGTTGGTATGTCTTTGTGTTACTGGGTGTGTACCATGTGTGCTTGTGTGTTGGTGTTTGTTCATTCATCTGTCTCTGTGTCAGTGCCGTATGTGCTTATGACTCATATTAGTATGTGTTTCTTTCACTGCACGCGTGTGTACATGCTTCTGTGTCACTGCATGTGTGTGTGTCAGTTACTGCCTACGTGTGACTGTGTCTCTGCGTGTTGGTATGCATGCATGCACTCCACCTCGGCTGTCATGGCGAAGGCGGCTGTCCCGCGGTCTGCTCTGCCCCCCCTCCCCAAAGGAGCGCACGCTCTCATCAGTGCCACACGCTTCCTGTCCTTCCCGGCCGGCTATGGGACGACACCCCCATCATTCGCACACAAGGAAGCGATAACGCTTATTTCTTTTCTTTTCTTATTCCAGCTGACACCCGGCCGAGCGGGACGACGATCGGAACTGTGCAGGAGCCGCCGAACGCCAAGCTCCCAGGTGAACGCCGTTGTCGCCTTGCCTACCGTCCGTGGTACGGAGCTGTTTTCACAAAGCTGGCAGGGTGCGCTGCAAAGGATTCATGCCAAGCGCCGTTTCTTTAGAACTCAGCGATTGATGTGATTTCTAATGTAATCTGGTTATTTCACTCTGCCTGTCCATAAAGGTAAAAAAAAAAGTCACTTTGAAAGTGCATAAATCAACTGAAATAGAGCCTCATGTCCATTTTTTTTTTGGCCCTCAATACTTTTTGCTGATAGCATGTTGCTCTATACACAGTAGATTTTGACTGAGTTTGACGGTGTCCCCGGTGAAGTTTGCTAAATGGCGGATAATGAGCTGTAGCTGGCGGCCATTTGTGGGGCAGTACAGGCGTGTTTTTGTTCTGCCCTTGACAGCAAAACCTGAGGCTGATAAATGGTCATATCTAAGCTAGTCACTTTCGGTGAGAACATATCTACTTAACCAGTCAAATAAACTTGAATCTGCAAGTTCAGATATGGTTGCAGTACCTTGGCTAGTCGCCCAACACCTGTGCTAGCGACTCCCCCTATGGCAGGAAGATGGTCATAACATGTGGTATATTAATGCCCCACTCCAGTCCCCAGTGGTGTCTTTGCCAAGAATTCTCTGTGGAGGGGCTCGTACGAGTACCTGGGCAAGAAGCAGCCGGCCATGCTGAGCATCACCGCCTTTGATCCCTTTGGAAACCGCGTCAACGGGACGCTCATCCACCACAGCGGCGTGGAGCTGAAGCTGGCCGGTAAGGGGGGGGCGGACTCAGATGCACTTCTGGGCAGTACTGCTGTGCCTTCAGGAGGGCTTTGATAAAAGGGGGCGTGGACGGTGTGTGACCCCCAAACCCCCCCCCCCACTCCGCTCCTGCTTCTCTCCTAGGGATCTACAAAAAAGAGGAGTCTCACCTGCTGCTTCAGGTGTACCAGATCCGGGGTCCCGTCGAGATCTTTGTGAACAAGCTGAATTGGGCGCTGGATGGCCATGTAAGTGATCCCCAAACCCGCATGCAGGGCTGTAGGTACCATACACACACACACACACACACACACACACACACACACACACACACACACACAAGATTTAGCATCTTATTTTACGCATTCATGGGCCCCTGTACAGTTCTGGGTCCCTTGAATCTACATGACATATTTTTAAATCCTTGGAAAATCCAGATTTGTTCAGGATCCCAGCCCATTATCCCAGAAGCGATGAACGCTTCTTATGTGGAGAATTTAGAGATATATAAGGAAACTATTAAGCGCGGTATAACGTAATTAATAGTGGAGTGGAAACCTCGGATGATGGTGCGGATCAAAGTGACCTGATGTTAGCCCACGGGCAGCTTTGTCGTGACCCAGGAAGTTAGCACAGCTTAATCACTCTTGTGGGGCGACGGCATCAGGCAGGGGGGAGGGGTGGGATCTCATGTGGATGGAGATCCGGGGAAAAGCACCGCGAGGCCTTTCGTCCCAGGCCACGTTAGCACCGATTGGCTGGCAGTCTCTCACCAAGTGCCAGCTTCTGATAGGAATGCCCAGTGAAATTTCCTTTTAATTAAAATGTCAGCAGAATCAATGTCTGGCAATCAGCAGCAGGCGCCTCGTCCTGAATACATTGAGGAAAAGAAACGGCAAGGTTGTAATTAAAATTCATGCGGGTCAGGAGACACGGGGGACTTGCATGGGTGTGTGTGACGGAAAGGGTGCCTTGAGTGAGAGATTGGCGTTTGTGCCCCACAGGTGTCATACATGGGCTCCACCAACTCCTTTGTGTATCAAGGGTTCGTCAGAGGAAAAGGGTTCGGCCAGTTTGGACTTCAGAGACTTGGCAAGTATATCATGTACTGCACCGACTGCGCTCAGTCACTCGTTAGCCATATGTAATACAGCTTGTTTTGTTAGCAATTAAACTGTAAAATGCATTGATTTCTTCTTGTATATTGCACTCATAGGGTTCCGTTACAGATCTAGTGTAGAAATGTGTGTTCATGCTCAATTCTCTGTGCTTTGCCAGTGAGGGTCAGTGATTTCTCCCAAGACATCTTGCCATGCATCAAAGATTGCTGCATTTGTCACACGCAGAGGGCAGACTCTTTTGACCGAAGGCCTGATGGTTTTGCCTTTTTGTGGCTGTAGATGAATGTATTTTTCCGGGATGGACTCTACCAAAGACTTACAGCACTTCAAATAAAAACTTAAATGCTAGTTTTTGGTGCAGTACACTATACAATGCATTCAAGGTTAACAGTCATCATTAAATATTAAAATATAACGATTATATATTTGCCCTGTGATGCAGGGTGTCCCCTGCCTTCTGTCCTGTGACGCAGGGTGTCCCCTGCCCTCTGCCCTGTGACGCAGGGTGTCCCCTGCCCTGTACCCTGTGATGCAGGGTGTCCCCTGCCCTGTGCCCTGTGACGCAGGGTGTCCCCACCCTCTGCCCTGTGAAGCAGGGTGTCCCCTGCCCTCTGCCCTGTGATGCAGGGTGTTCCCGCCCTGTGCCCTGTGATGCAGGGTGTCCCCCGCCCTGCGCCCTGTGATGCAAGGTGTCCCTGCCCTCTGCCCTGTGATGCAAGGTGTCCCTGCCCTGTGCCCTGTGATGCAGGGTGTCCCCTGCCCTGTGCCCTGTGATGCAGGGTGTACCCTGCCCTGTGCCCCTAGGACAGGCATCTGCTTGCTGGTTAGGCTCCTAGGACAGGCATAATTACTGAGCATAATTGCTTCAAAAGCATGCCTTTAGATTAAATCATCAGATGAGAAACTAAAAAAAAAAAAAAGACAATACTAACAAAGTATGGACCAAAAAATTATTTGGCTGTAAGATTTTTTGTGAGGGTAGAGGATGCCAAGCAGGGAAGAATTTCGCCAATTCCCCTGTTGTGAAGCAGGGCCCTCCTTCCACAAAGTAGCAGATGCCTGGCCAGTCCTCTTCCAAACCTGGGACAGATTGTTCAAACATCAGATTTATTAATATAGGAGGCACAGGCCGACCGTGCCTCCATAATGATGCCGGATAATTGGATTTGCTCTGGTTTAGTTTGACTTCATTGTAGTTTGTTGCCGTCATGTGCAAAGAAACTGCAACTTTCTATGTTGTATTTTGGGTCGCACAGCACAACACAAGCAAAATTTCTCAATTTCAGTCTTAATGTCAATATTTTGAAATCATCCCTGGGGTTTGGTATTGGGGAAAAAAGCTACCCTCCTAAATAGGTGATGTATGACTCCAAAATCTCCTTCTATTGCTCCTACACTCCGATGTGTAGGCCTTAGAAGTTTGTTTTTCTAAAACAAAATGCAAGGTTCATAGGGAAATGTGAGATCATCGTATCTGACTCTCGTTAGATTGGCTAATGATGCTTGTGTCTTTAAATGCTTGGAAGTCATCTTCAGTGCCGGGGGGAGGGCAGTCTAACCGCTCTCTTTGAGAGCTGTTGGGTTCCCTAATTTTCATCCTGCTTCAGCTCCTTTTATAGGAATGTTTTTATTTGTTGATCATTATGGGATGGTGTGTCACGTTACCCGCTGTTTCAGCTGTGAATCGTGCGATAATTAAAGCGAACGTTCCCTCTCAGCAGCCCAAGGCGGTGTTTCCATATTCTGATGGTTCTTTCTCCCACAGATACGGAGATCCTGGACCAAAACCCAGACAGTCCTCGCTACTTCGCCTCCAACAGCAGCTCTGTGGCCGCAGCTATATTAGTGCCTTTCATAGCCATGATCATTGCAGGATTCGCTCTGTACCTCTACAAACACAGGTGTGTTTGCTGGGCTTGGAGTCCCACACACCACAGCTTTTATACACATTTTACCATCTCTTACTCAGAGGAACAAGCTGAGGAATTTAGCTGGTCACACAGCAGCTAAGTAAATAAAGTTCTGTTTGTAGTAAATAAATTGTGTGTATCATGACTGGTGCTCTGCCCATGTCAGCTGTTTGGTAGATTAATTCTTTATTGCCCTGCAAAAAGCCCTTTTCTGTTAATAACATCCATCGTTCAAGCAGTCGGGTTTAGGGTCGGCCTTATTACATGGCAAACAGGCCCTTATTCAGGCTGCAAGCTGAGTAGCCAAAAAATCTTATTCTATACCCTGAACTGACAAATCGGGGGAAAAAACGTCAAGCGTAAGACAAAATGCTGCAAGGCTTGCAATCCGACAATTCATCGTAACGTCTGTGAATGCTGTACATCAGGCTTGAAAACGTAAAAAAAAAGGAAATGTTTTCTTTGCTTTGCCTTCCTGGTGAGGTTCTTGCTCAATACCATCATATTAAACAAAACAAATGTGTAATTATATATTATGTTTGAAGTAACATAAAAGCCTTGCGTGCAGTGTGACGGCTTCTGAGTGTGTCGAGGACATTTCAAATGCAGTAATTAGTGTTTGTTTTTACATTCCATTAAAAGCCTTCTGCTCTGTTTACCGACGCCCAGGAGAAGACCCAAGGTCCCTTTCAACGGCTACGCAGGCCACGAGAACACCAATGGGAGAGCCACCTTCGAGAACCCAATGTACGACCGCAACATACAGCCCACGGACATCATGGCCAATGAGACAGAGTTTACCGTCAGCACTGTGTGCACTGCGGTATAGCGGCAGGTCTCCCCCCTTACCCCCTGCCCAGGTGAGTAGCAGCCAGCGGAGAAGCAGACACTTCCGGGGCGATTCTAGTATTCTTTTATGAGACATAAAAACGACCATAATTCAAACAGAGGGACCATCCTTACCATTAGCCAATCATATGGTTTGAATCTTTGAGTGAGCACTCTGGTGGCCAATCAGTTTTCAGCTATATGTACCCGTGATGAACACAGCAGACTGTTTTTCTTTATTCCAATGAAGAACATAATTTCTTATTTTGCCCTTTGCTCCTCAGAGCCCCAAGCATCCATCCTTCACAGTTACGAGATTAAGTTACACGCAAAGCAAGCAGGAGGCACCCCAGTGTTTCATTTTTTTGTTGAGACCTTTGTCTGCCTGATCTCCTCAATGGCTGTCCTCAGAGCCCAAGCCTTCCTCGCTGCTTAGCAGAGCAGTGACTGAGAGCCTGATACTGGCTGTCTTGCTCCCCCCTTTACCACAAAGTGCTGATTCAGGCCAGAGGAGATTGCTTCAATCCAGTTCCTTAACGAAATACTTTATGGCATTTCCTGTGGATTTACCAAAGGGTGCCGAATATTAAGCCGTAGGCTGTGAACTTCCCAGAAAGTTGGGGGTAATTTGATTTTGCTGTATTCCATGCACCTCTCTGGTTAAGATCTAATCGCCACCCCATCTCATGTGCTAAGACAGACACAAAATCACATTGTCTTTGATGGCCCTCAATACAAATGTTGAGGGATGTTACACTGGTTTGTGCTATTGGCGATTTTTTAAGTGAACATTCTTTGACTCCTTCCCAGAACAAATGTATACAGGAGGCAGGAGACCTCTGGTTACCTCTTATCATGGAATCTCATCTTCGTAGTCTTTAGACTTCAATGGCCACCATGGGGCGCAGTGGGACAGGCCTCCCACTCTGTGATCGGAAGATTGCCGGTTCGATCCTCCGCAGGCGGGATAGTCACATCTCGGTTGAGCTCTTGAGCAAGGCCCGTAAGGTGCTGGTTAAATGGCCTGACCCTGCATTCAGACCCAAAGCTTCTCGCTCAAATTTATGTGCGTGTTTGTCTCAAAGCGGGGCTAGGAAGAATTTGCAAAAAGCAGTACGTAATTGTACTTGCAAATGCCTAGCATTTGAAACTGATTTGTCTCTGACATTGTCCCTTTTTCTCATCAGGCTCCTGTCTGTTGCCACATTGTACCCAGAAGCGAAGGCTGTCCCGTCACATCACACGTCGTCATCGTAAAACCCAAAATGCGCTCAGAGTTCTGCGTGGCTCTGCGCCATCCCCCTCGCTGGAGGACCAGCCTCTCAACCTGCATCTCTATCCAGAGGAAGACCAACGAGATCGGACTGCAGTCACAGAACCTGGTGACTTGTAAAAAGACGAAAAAAAAAATTCAAGAAAAGAAAAAAAAAAACGAAAACATTCTGAATCAGTATCATAGCAAAATGGAAACTAACTCGCCAAAAACAGAGAGTTTCTGTGTTGTTTTCGGTTCTTGGAGAAAAGGTCTTGCGGTAGATGTCACGGTGGTGAACGTGGTGAAGCACTTCACTGTCAGGCAATGAAAGCGAGGGATGCTTTATGTGGGACAGCGCCTACCTGCTCTTGCACTCTCACGGCCCTCATGGCCCTGCACCGCAGACGGCTCGGAGGTGGTGGACGCGCCTCTGGACGGAGCATCCTCTGCTTTTTTTTCGTTCTGCAGTGGAGCAGATGTGTGGCTCATTACTCTTGTAGCAACTCAGAGTGTCAGACCCCCTACGGCGCTCTGCCGAGGATCTCGCTGGATATCCCACGTCACACGGAACAGTCCCGTGTACATTCCGCTGTGGACCTACAGCTCCACACCACGGTATATTCTGAAGGATGGACTTCTAGACAAGAGGCCCCGCGGGTGTGCAACTGGTATAGCGAGTGGAAATGTCATGGCCTGCAGTTTGTCACCAAGGAAGCTGTATTAAAGACTCGCTTTTTGTATGTCTGAATGTGTGTGAGAGAGTGTGTATATTTGTTTGCAAGTATTTGTGTATTTAAAGTAAATCCCAGAACCAAATGCCCATCAGATTTGTGTTTCCTGTGCACATAACGGGGATTGTATATTCAGGAATCCCCAGGGAAGTGCTGAAAAATTGCTCGACATAAAATTCGCATGTCAACACAGAGGGCAGGAGGGATACCGCCCCACTCTGATGGGAAAAGGTGCTCCTTCTCATGATGATCATGTATGAAATGATGAAATTCACATAAGGATTTGTCTCGTGAGATAAGAAAGCAACTGAAGGCTACAATGAAGTACCCTGAGGTTTGAAAAAAGATAAATACTCACCCAATTATGACAAAGGCAGAATGTCATTGTTTCGCTGTGACCCTGTGCTGCATTTGCTCAGCCCCTTGTGTTTGGGCACTGCAGTTCTCATCACGGCCAGAAGCGGTCATGGTATTGAATGTTCACGAGGTTGACTCCTACACGAAACAGGCAGGAAGTGACGTTGCATTAGAGGAAGTCCAAGATGAGGGATGTGAGATGTTTTGTTTGCTTGGATAATTTGCCTGAAACCAGACAGTAAGGTCACTTTGGTGCCCATTAGTTTTTTATCTCGGTCTCCAGAAGTAAATTGTGAACCCTGACAGGAAGTAATATTACAAATCCCATAGGCCTGAGGCCTCGCTGGCCACTTACTGGTAGACACAATACACTGCATTCATTTTTTGTACCTTGGTATTAAAAGAAAGGTTTATCAAAATACTGTATGTCCATGCTTGGTCAGGGCCAATTTTGCTCAGCACAATAGCAGACTTAGGTTCAGAAATTGAAATATGTTAAAATTGAGTACTAAGTAGATGACAGTGGGCTAATTCTGTTTACTTTATGAATTCAGAAAAGTCTTTGGAGTTTTTTTTTTTGCAAATTCTGTACAAGGTGATGGGCAGTCATTCATAGCCACATTTTGGTTTATTTAGTGAAAAGGATATTTTTAAGTTAAAAACTGCAGCTGCAGGTTTACCCTAGTTTTATTCAGCTTTATATATGAGGATGGGCGTAATGCAGATGCAGTAGGTCTGCCATCGTACCATTTATAGTGTTATAGTGCTAACACATACCGTCTGGTAGACGATTCTCCATCTGAATGAAGTTGGCTAAAAAAACATAAATTAATATGTAGATGATGACTGTCTTGTTTGTGCACGATGCCGCTAACAGTTACCCAGCGACACACTACAATCTGATGCCTTCTTTGTTGGAAGCATTCAGCTATCTCTGCGAACGGCTCAAACAAAGGGGCTTTCTGAAACGGATTATTGTAGAGAATGTTAGCCGTTTCACACAGCCGTGGAAATTCCTTTTACTATTTCATTGCTTTTAAATGCCTTATCTCCGCTGTGTGAATTGATTGTCACCTGCTGCTTATTAGAATATTGGAATGGAAGGAGTGAGAGGAAAGCAAAAGCTGCGTTTCCCAATTGATATATAAGGCAAAGTGGTTGGAAGGTGCAATATAACCACCAATCACCAGTCACTTTGAAATACATATGAAGTACAGTGTTTGAAAATCAGGGGTTGGCCAAAGTGACTTAGTGGACAGCATTATAGAGTCTGGCGGGGCTGTCCTGTCCCCAGGTCTGTGTGTGTAGAGTGTGCATGGTTAAGATATATATTTCTATACATACATGCAACACACACAAGCACACATGTGGATTCTTAGAAGCAAGTAAGCAGGGAGCGCTGATTAATAGTGAGAGCCACATGAGGGGCAGCTGGGGTGCAGCCCTGTGGCATGACTGTCCCCCACCCCCACCACTTTCCTCGGTTAATCTGTTATGACAAGCCCCAACACGCTTTTTCCCATACATGTGTCAGATAAAACAGGCCATTACAATATTCAAAGAAACATTAAAAGATAAAATACATTTCGCAAGACTGAGACCTAGACACAGTTGACTGAAATTTTTTTTGAGATTATATATATATAAGAGAGAGAGAGAGAGAAAGTCAAATAATTATAATTATATACCATATATAGTAACACATCACCGCCCATGTCTCCTGGGGGAGGGTGAGGGAGGGGGTCATGGTTATTATCACATATACACCAAAAATCTATGAAGGAGGGTTTATTAGAAAGAGTGTCACAACCCAAGCTGAGTAGGAGCCCAGCTTTAACATGTATTCACATTCTCCTCAGGAAAACACGTTAATTGGATCTTGCCTTCAAACAGGAAACTATGAACCCTATTGTCCCTATTTTGCCAAAGATAAAATGCAAACTCGAGGAATGAAGACGAGGTTAGACTAGGTATGTAATACGGTGAAGCAGAGCAGATTGTATTGTTAAATAACCCCAGAAAGGGCCTGATTTAATGGAGGTGCTGTGTTGTTTATACCCTGTGTATCCCATGTCTCTCTGAGATTCGACGAGCCTTGCCTGTCCACATATGCATCCTTATAAATTTATGTGTTAGCAGCCTGGCTCTTTCAGGAAGGATCTTCGCAAATTATTAAGTCATCCTTATTGCTTGCTCTGTCATGACTGTCAGAACAAGTATGCTTATGTGTGGAGCTGTTTTTCCCTGTTTTTTTTTCCCTCTGTTTGTGGTCGCTGTTATTTTGCATTACAGTCCAATTTAAATGTGCCTGCATCCCAGCAGTCGTTGCACATTCCTTCGATGTTGCGCATGGAATTTACATTTAAAATGCATTTCTCGTCAAAGGTCGCATTCCGTCGCCGGCAACGCAGACCGGCCCTCCAGCTCTCGGGTAATCCGAGCTCACTGATGCGCCATTCCAAGAGGGAACATCATTTGTTTTGTCCCCGCCTTTGTATTCCAGGCTTTAATTGGACGTCTCGCTGCCGCGTCGGTTTTATTCCAGTCGTCACAGCTACGTGCTGAAGACTAGGCCCACAAGATGTCTCTGGGCGAGCCCCCACAAGAGACCCTATTTTCTTTTCCTTTAAACCTCCTTAAACGCTCACCCAGCAGACCCCTATGCAGTGGATTCGGATACATGAAAACCATATACATTTAATTTTATCAATATATTTTCATTGTATATAACAAAATTTGAATATATATATATATATATATAAATAAAGTTAAATATATAAAACATATATTTCATATCATTGCAGTCATATATATATGACCATATATATATATACATGGTATACTAAAAAGGTCAGAAAGACGGCTGATATTCTGATACATTCATCCTTTTATTTACACGAGGGTAATACCCGTTTCGAGAGATGCACTGTGACAACTTACAGATTTTCCGAAAACGTGTTAATACACAAAATGGTACTGTATAATGTGAAGGTAATAGCGCTTAGGTCAGGGCTAGGGCCAGTCATCATTCTGCTGTCATCGTCATGCAGAAGCCTGATAGGACAAACATAATTTGATATATGTCATTTCTGTCTCCGTCGTGGTGCATCGTGCTGCTCGCCGAAATGGGGTCGTGGAAAATGAGCGTCCGGGACGTGGTCTTAATACGTGAGGGAAGGGGGAGCAAGGGAGGGCAGTGGAGAGGGGAGAGTCGGATGAAAGGCAGACCTACAGAGACACCTAATGGGAGAACAAACAAACAAAACCCTTTTTGTACAGAGATATATTTTTATGAAAATAAATTTGTATTATAAAAAAGAGAAAAAAAAGACTGAGCGATCTGTACATTGTTTTTCATTATTGTAGTACAAAATACTAGTGGAAAATAAAAACATAATTATATATATATCAGAGCGATATATATGTAATTCAAATAAAAACCACAATTTTTTTTGTAAATGTAATAAAGATTGTAAATAGAAGTTTACATACTTAGTGTACATATGTAATACCAACATGGCTTGTCTGCAATATATAAAATGTATTTTATCCGTCTGTATATGATGCTATGCATTGTGTTTAAGCTTATTTTACTTTCTTGAACTTGAAACCTATTTTAACGTTTTGTTTTTTTTTTTTGGAATAAAATGTTATAAAAAGCATTTTGGTTTTGTGTTACATTATTTTATTTTTAAATATTTTTGGTTGGTGCGCCTGACTGTCAGGAGATGTAGGACAAAGGACTCAAAGATGGGCATTTGGCAAAAAAGGGAGTTATTTAACTTAACAGGAGCAGGGAAACAAACAAGACTGCGAGGGATCAAAACAAGAAGGTGAGCAGGGGAAGGACAGGGGCAGACAAGAGGGGAGACGGCAATGAGCGGCCCAGGGCTGATGAGACAAACAGGTGCTTAAATACAAAGGGCAAGTAGGAGCAACAAGCAACAGGAGTGGCTTATCAGGGCCATGTTTGGCAAGAGACAGGAGGGTCATGCAGACATGATGGGTAGGGTGCAACATTGGCCATGAATCAATGTCTGTGCATGTTCTATGTGAAATTATAACTACAGTTGTACCTTGGTTCTTGAACTCACTAGAACGCGAATTTCCTGAAAGTCGAACAAACCATTTTGACCTAGAACTCGATCTGAATATCAGAAGTCGAACCGTGAACACTTACCTTAAATAAATTGTACACGCCAGGAAATGAGTCATACTACAATGCAATTCTTACTTCAATGCCTTCACAGACTGGACGATTAATCAAATAAAGCAACGCAACATTACAGTAACTCACAATAAATAAACCACTAACTTATGTGTACTATTAGAGAATTCATGTCATTTATTTAAACTTTATTTTAATAAAGGTAAATGAAATTAAAACCAATGTCCACTGTTTTACGTGATATTCGGGAGAAATAGCAGAATACGCATTGGAAATGCCTGGGATACAAACGTCATGCGTGTAACTAAACTCTTCAGCCAATAAGGGCAAAAGTGTGCCGTCACAGAGGCGGTTCCAGTTTGTGCAGCCGTGTGAGAGGTCGCAATACATCTAACCGTGATGTATTGCGTCAGGATCAGAATGCGTTGCCAACCCAGTAAGCAAGTCGAACGCACACAATGACTGGAGAAACAAACTGAAACGCGAACTTAATGCAGAGGACTAATAACAACAACAACAGCTGATCACATGGGGATCCCACACGAGGTAAACGAGGGGGCGTGGCACACGGAAGGAGCGGACGATCAGGGGTACAGGGGTAATTTTTTGGAAGCCATTAGGAAAAAAATGCTCTTCTTGTTTTATCCTGTTCATTTTGTGTTTAAATGACAAAAAAACATATTTAGGTGTTATTTTGGGGGGGCAGGAATTAAACAATTGGTTTTCCATTATTTCTTATGGGAAAAATTCGATCAGAACTCGAACTTTTTAGGATTTGATCAGAAGTCCGGAACGGATTAATTTCGTGAACTGGGGTATCATTGTATGTCAAATGTAACATACTCATGTGAAAATGTGTAAGTCCGGTTGTTGTTTTTACCAATTAACCCAGTCATTTCGATGGATGATGATCTGGTTACCAGTTTGCATGAGGTAATACTGTAGTATAGTATAATACCTTTTGTTTTTCTGAGATGTTTTATTTGTTTAATGTGGCTCAAACAAGGGGTACCAGCCCCTTTCCCGTCTCTATGAAATCTTTATCGGGGGGATACTTGGGGAGATTAAACACGACTAATTGCATGTGGCTGGACCTGTGTGCAAACTCTTCAGAGTGTATGAAGCTGGCAATTAAATGTCCAGCTTTAATATGCTGTTGTTCCTACTTTAAAGATGTGCTAACTCCTTTTGTAGGTGATTCGTCCATCTAGGGTTTTGGTCAGTCCTGTTTTTCAGGAAAACAGGCCTGAGAGAGTATCAATTACCAATAAAAATAATAAAAGGCAGCACTTTGTCAGTTCGGAGCCACTTTCTCCTGCGAGTGATCACTAGCAATTAATCACAGTTATTAGACCCAAGCAGCAAGTTAAACATCACCATCTGGCAACCTGAAGATAAACAAACATCCAGACAGAGCATGACAGAGCTGCTAAATTCAAGCAAAAATAATGGGTGTGATTGCCCAAATATGGGCTGCCCAAATTGCCCATAGGTGTGCTTATGAGTGTGAATGGTGTGTGAGTGTGAGCGTGCCCTGTGGCAGGTTGGTGCGCTATGCTGGGTTCTTCCCTGCCTTGCCTCTGTACCTTCTGGACCCCTGTAACCCTGTATAAGACAAACGGGTACGGAAGATGGATGGATCTATATTCTGCCTGATCTATGAGCAGTGACTGCACTAATGCATAGGGAGAGAGCCTTAACTGTTTGCAGTCTTACATGAATTTAAGTATAATGTACATTAAGTAGGATGCCAAAGGTGGCTATGGGAAGCATGTGACAAGAGTCTTTGTGCAGCGAGAACGCTAAATATAGAGGACTGGTGAATGTCAAATAACATGGGGGGCGGTAGGTGCCATCTGCAATGAGCTTGTGGGAAAATGATTGCGCAGAGTTGTTATTCTGAGCCTCCTTAGCACAAATATCATATTCACTGCTCAATTCATTCATGTGCAAATCACCCCAGATATAGATTAAGAATGAGGGCTTTGGATGATAACCAGGATGATGTCACTGATGCATTGTTCCAGGCCTTTCGCAGGTTCGTTTAGTTGCTGTGTAAATCACCCAGAAACTGCACTGGGTGCCAGGCTTTGCGGCGATGTCGGATCGAGCGGGTCATTTTTGGAAGCTCCCTCAAGCACTGATCGTTCCCAGGAGCACCTGACAATCTGGTGGGTTTGTGTTGTCCTGCTGGTAAAAAATCACATTATGACCTAATCTCATCCAAATAATGCCAATTAATATATGCGTAAAGAATTTATTTGCAGTATCTAAGGCTGCAATATACATTCATCCAGCAAGAATAATAATATTAATAATAAATTTTATTTATAATGCACTTTTCATTAAAGCAAATCTCAAAGTGCTACAAAAGTAAAATCAACACATA
>JAABNY020000046.1:14168435-14187520 GCA_015164015.2 Brevimyrus niger
GACAGAGCTTCAGCTGAAAAACAAGATGGACAAAATATGTCGCCTTACAGAATGTTTTGGTTCCATGTTCATAATTTAGCTGTGGACTGATTCCCTTCTGTTTTATGTCATTACGGTACATATGGAATTGTTGTTATATATGTATATTTTGCTTCAATTTATTTTTGACTACTACTGGGGCAGGAATTTCTAGATTGGGACCATGACAAATTCTGCATAAAACGTTAATTAGAAAGCAAATGAATTGTTATAACTGTAATTTAGAGTTCCAAGTTGCCTGTAGGTGTGAATTTGCGTGTGAGTGCTGAGTTTACCCTGTGATGGGTTGATGCCCCGTCCTGGGCTATTCCCTGCCTAATGCCCATAGCTTCCGGAACTGGTTACAGTATCCTGTGACCCCGCATTGAAAAAGTGGAAGAAGAGTATGGATGGATGGATAGATGAATAGATGGATGGGTGGATGGATGGATGGATATATGGATGATGGATGGGTGGAAGGATGGATAGATGGATGATGGATGGAGGTTGTTTTGTCCATCATCTGCAAACTCCAGATTCAAACTTTAGCATGTAAAAATCCAAGGAAGGCAGCTACCTCCGGAATCACCCCAGAGGCGACAGATCTGGTGGGATCACCGCAGGGGTCACAGATCTGGGGGGATCCCCACAGTTACCTGAGTAACTTTTGGAGCATCATTAAGAATGCAGTAATGTTCAGTCCCCTAAAAAATACATACAGATACAGGGAATTTAATTCCAACCGTCTGTACCTGGTGCCTCCGCAAACAGGCACGTAAACCTCAGGGCTGCCTGAGCGTGATGATGCTGCCGTCTGTCCCCGGTGAGCGTGATCACATTTACATACAAACAGCTGCGCTTGGCCTCCGCATTCTAGACGCAACTCAAAATTAAGTATCTTCATGAATTTATGCAACATATCTTTCTTTCTTTAATTTATCCACCTTCACCATCCAAATGTGCTGCATTTAGTTGTTTAAGCTCCCATTTAACTTCATTAACAAAAAGCATAATTGTTCTCTGGTAATACTGTACATGAGTAATATGTCTGTTTTAGTGAATGTGCTCCCCACTCCTGCCTTGAAGTGATGCCCCCCCCCCTCCCATTCAGATGCTTCTATAGTCCATGAGCCGCCCAGTTCAATAAAAGAATATGAAGAAAAATCCTGAAATGTTTGGGTCGCAATTCTCAGTGCCGATAACAAATGCCTACACACCAAACGCCTGCAGGGCTGGTTAAATCGAGGAGGCCCTGTATAATTGCTACAAAAAGAACGATAGTACACGGAAATGGTAGCTTCTGGCAAGCAAGAGAGTGCATGTGCTAATCTCGCCAGATCCCTTCTGAGTGGCTGCGGCCGCGGGCTGCTATGCACCATTTCCCCGTGAATAATGGTGTGTCTCATGTCCGGCCAGCTTCTGTCCTTCCCGTTTACACAGGGCGCAGGATTAAAATGCACCAGAGAGCAGCTAACAATCCGGCCGCCTTTCAAAGTCAGCCCAACAAAACACACGTGAGACGCGCTGAAATATTGAAGTCAGTCTCTCTGTTTGGCTTTCATTTTATTTTTGTATTTAATTTGCAAACAGTAGAACTCGTTGATGTTTGTTCAAATGAGATTGCGGTGTGGATGCTGAAAATCATTCCCCACTTAAGAGCCGTATCTCGATATTAAAGTCCAGCTTTTTTTTTTCACAGAGACTCAAATCAAATAACAGAACAGATGATTATTTTGATGATCACCCGCATAATGAAATCCTGAAAAGGAAACTCAGGTTAATCCCTCAAGTGCATGACCACACACACGCACATACACACACACATAATTACACTTGCAAGCTTTAAAATTTCTTATGGAAAACAAAATTAAACTTTTAATTTGGCATTGTCCCTGAGATTCTCTCCATTGCAGCCTACCCAAAGTTATGTTCGGCTAATGATTTAACATACGTTTAACTGCCAATTGGTGTTAACATCTTTTTTTACCTGCTGAATATTTTTCCAAGAGATGTTGCCTCCGCCAAAGAGAGAATCTCCATTTTCCGCATTGCATCTTTTATTTCCTGCACGCTAGATCAAGCCATCGGGTTGAAGACGCGTTGGCCCTCGCCGAACGACTCGAAGACTCCTGACGGCTTCGGGCTGCACTGCCATGCGGTCACATGCTTTGGCTCGGACGGTCGCCTTGGGATGCGCCGGCAGCTCGAAAACATCCTTGTGTCCCCCGGAACATCCTCACGCATTGCGAAGGCTGCTAGCAGGGTCTTCTCGTAGCCAATAATCCATGTGCTTTCAACGATACATAAGTGGAACGAGGGGTTTTCGGCGCGTAGAGAAGATGGGGCTTTCTCAGGCATATGCTCTCTGCCCTTGACTCCTAGGAGGGTACCTCATTGTCATGGTGCCTTGCCTTGGTCTGAGCTTGTCCACTCCCCGGTCTTGGCCAGGTAGGTTGGTGCATGCAGGTATGGGAGCATGGATGCTAGTCGAAGTAGCCTAAGTGCTCAGCTTGACATGGGTGTGGAGGACCGGCGCACAGGACCGGCCCCCAGGCTTAGACAAAACAGAAGCCTACCGTGCAGGCCTGGCATAGTCCAACGCCGCCGTCCTGTCCATCTGTCCCCGGTCGGTGCTTGGACGTCCGAGCCCGACATGGCATTTGAGTACGGCAAAGGTTAGTGACGTGGCCGTGACTTTCGGCGAATAACAGCGCTCGGCCGACATGGAATGGGATGAAGGAGGTGAGCAGAATCATACTGGTGGTTCTAGGGAAGGCCTTTCACTGCCCTCTTCCCGGGTGAAAGAAAGGGGACAAAACCCGTTTCACATATTTAAAAATTCCTGCCGCAGCCCGTCTGCCATTGTAGGAATGAGCCATACAATATAATATATATCGTGTTACACAGCGCATGTTTACTCAGCTCCCCTATTTTCCCAGCAGGAGCAGCTACAAAATTAAATACTGAATTGTATAAGACAAAGCAACGATTATAACTCGTTCTAAATTACAACTGGGAAAACCACACCGATCACGTAGCCGGGTAGGTGTTATATTACCAAACATGTCTGGTGTTTTTGTTGCCGCATTAAGCTTCTCCGGCATCCTGTTTTTCTTAACTTGCCTCCCGTCATTCCGACGCCATCCCATGGGATGGCAGGTGAAATGTAGCTGACTAGGCCTCCGTAGAGTAGCGGCGGATCGACAAGCTCCGTAATCGGTATTTACGTCCTTCTGGCAGATTAATTATATTTCACAATGGCTGAAATCAGTGGGGTTTTTTTTTGTGTGTTGGAGACGTCCGGAACATGGAGGAGGGAAAATTCAGCAGAACGCTTAGCCTTTTCATGGATCGTGATGTTGGATGCCGTTGGGAGGGACCGGCAGGTGAATGCGCCCCCCACCCCACACACATACACACACCTTGTGTTGTAATATACTTCTGTCACTGGCATCCCATCTGCCCGCTTCCACAATGTTGGTCCAGGCAACAGCCAGGCAGGTGCCACCTTGCCCATTTATTTAACTCTAAGGGGGCAGGGGGAGGCATGACATCATCTGAAACTTAGCACATAATTATAACGGAATTCAAATCTCCACATGATGACAATTGAATCACAAAAGTATACTGTGGCTTCAAGATGGTGGAAGAAGAGAGGTAATGCAGAGTAACTCTGCAGTGCCGGATGGGGGGTCTGTACCTGGTGCCTCTGCAAACAGGCACATACTGTAAACCTCAGGGCTGCCTGAGCGTGATGATGCTGCCGTCTGTCCCCGGTGAGCGTGATCACATTTACATACAAACAGCTGCGCTTGGCCTCCGCATTCTAGACGCAACTCCGAATTAAGTATCTTCATGAATTTATGCAACATATCTTTCTTTTTTAAAATTTATCAACCTTCACCATCCAAATGTGTTAGTTGTTTAATCTCCCAGCTTATTTGCCCCCTTTAAGATGGCAAAGGACACCTTCCCTGGTAATGTAAAGGACATCCTCAATCCCGGTAATGCAAAGGACATCCTCAATCCCGGTAATGTAAAGCACATCCTCACACCCTCCTCAGTAATGTAAAGGACACCCTCCCCAGTAATGTAAAGGACATCCTCCCCAGTAATGTAAAGGACATCCTCAATCCCGGTAATGTAAAGCACATCCTCACACCCTCCCCAGTAATGTAAAGGACATCCTGCCTGGTAAACCGCAGCGTGCAGAGGACTTGGTGTCGGCTGTGATGAAAAAAGTGACAAAACACAACCTCATTGTGGCAAAAGTAATGAATCAACAAATAAGCAATACATTTGCATGCATTTTCATAATGGCAGCATGTGTGTGCTCCATTTGGTCCATCACAGTCACTTTCAGCTTTGCATGGGCTGGAAACGGCAAGACTTACTCCTAAATTCTTGCTCCTAAATACTCCTACCGCCAACACCAAAGCCTCAGTAGCATTTAAGTTACTTTTAAATGTTATTTATTTAGCAGACACTTGTTAAAGGGCCCAAAGGTGACATCATTCTGCTGACCCTGGGATTTGAACATATAGTGTTCAGTACTGTTACCTCACACCCCAGGGTTCCAGTCTTTGTACCCTCTAAACCTCCTTAAGCCTGAATTTTTTCAGTTTGGCTGTTTTCCACATGTCGTCGTGGGATTTCTCCCTGATTTCTCCAATTTCTCCCCACAGTCCAAAAATACGTTAGGGTGAACTGGAGTTGGCAAACTATCTTAAAGTGTCAGTGTGCCCTGCGATGGCTTGGATCCCCATCCTGGGCTGTTCCCTGCTTTGTGCCCATAGCCTCTGGGATATGCTCTGAAACCCCCACGACGCAGGACAAGTGCCTAAAGAAAATGGACGGTTTGGAGCTCCATTTGGTGGCCCTTCGGCTGTGGCTCACATCCCCACCTGGGTCCTCTGAGGAGGGACACTGAATTGGAGAAGGGGAAATGACCAGAAACGGCTCACTGCTGCCTGTGCACTGGCCCAGTGTGCTGCAGTGCTCTGTAAAGTGTATTGCTAACTGTCCCAGTGAATTTCACTTTATTTCATCACTCTCTGAGAGAAATGCAGGCCGGTGTGTGGCTCAGTGGGTCAGGCCTGTGTTCGAAAGGTCGCATGTTTGAATCCCATGCTTGGCACAATAGCTACATCTCCGCTGGACCCTTGGGTGAGGTCCTTAATCCCCCGAAAAATGCTCCAAAGACGCCAGGTGATTGGCTGACTCTTCGCTTAGACCCCGAGCTTCTATCCCACCCCTACAGTACATATATGTGTGTCTCTATGAAAAGGAGAGCGTGCTTGGACGTGCGAGGAATACACCCCTGGTCTCATACTTATACAAATGGAACTTTGTTTCATTAGGAAATACGTTTATTGAACTAACATCACATTGGAATATATGTGACAGATTTTTAAACTGACGACCAATATATTAAATCCATTTAATATCCAGATTCCAAAGTGGCAGGGGGATCTTATACCAACATAGGGTTAATTTGGGAGAGTTTGTTTGACTTTGGTAGATGATGTCTTCATGTGGAAGCAGGCATGTGAAGAATATTTTATAACTGAATCACAATGAGTCACAGGAGCGAAAGTGCAATTTTCAGTGGACATTTGGTACAACACTAAAATGAGTAAAGTGATGTTCCCATCCTTAGGGGTGCCGCAACAAAAAGGCTTACATCTGTGCAGCTCCTACTCTGCGATTCAGAGCCCAGACTCCCTAAACACAAGCTGCACATGTACATTTTTAGAAGTGTTTCGCACTTCAGTGGGACCATCCCCAAAACGAGCGCAACAGACCATTAGACATTTCCTTGTGCATGTCGGCTAGGAGGCGACATGATACAGACAGTGAGAGAGTGGGGCCGGAAATGAGAGCCAGGACAATGCAAAACTCCCAGAAGCCCTATGGATATGTGCTGCACTACAGATCGCACTTCCATTGGTTCGGATCCGTCGATAAATGAGGCCGTTGCCTCTGATTGGTGTAGCTAAACATAGTAAAGGTCCCTTAGCCTAAAAAACAAGTTTCTTATTCTTGCCATGCCAGTACACAGTCTTGTCAAACTGTACTTCCTGTGGGAGAAAACTTGGCTGTTAAGGCCAGCAGGAAGTATGGCAGTGATGGCTGTTTCAAGCAGTGAAATGAGGCTTCAAACCACCCTGCAGCTGATATCATGGTTCACTGGCCACAGCCCACTGGAAATCAGTAATCAGTTGCTGGTAGGACGTCGGACGACCTTGTCAGCGTCTTAACCTGCCTCTATTGGCTTAATTTCTCCTATCAATAACATCAAGGTTATTTATTTATAACAATTGTTATTTGAACAGTCCAGTCGGTGACATATGGCATCCAACTGGATTCGAAAACATAAAAAAAGGATAAGATATTCACAAACGTTAAAGTAGACATATAACTAATGTAGATACTAAAGAGGTATGTATTTTTGAAATAAATATGAAATAAATTTAAGAAACAGTTGTAACAGAAAATATGGCAAAATAAATTATAAATATGTGGAAAACCTATATAAAGGATGAAAGAAATGGCTGGAATAGGAAATATTGGCAGTAAATTGAATAATGTATTTAGGAGGTTGTGCTATTGTGGCTGATCCGCAAAGGGTTAAACACTACTGCCTGCTGCTGACTCAATGTCATTTTCAAAGTATACACGGTTATGTAAATTTGTGAGCTAATCTGATCTTTGCCAAATCAATCTGGGATTTAGCCAATATATTTTCAGATATTTTGATTTACTATTAATGTTAATGCTCTATCCAAGACATCTTTCATACATTTTTAAAATATTACAAAGTTACTAGTAAAGTACTGCTCCTTACAGTTTGGGTGGAAATTTACAGTTATACTACAGAGACAATGATACTATAGACTGTACAGCAGGGGTCAAACTCCAGTCCTGGAGTCCTGCTATAGAGGACTTTAAAACGCACTAAGGTATATAAAATGTAAATATGTT
The DNA here is from genome assembly GCA_015164015.2 of Brevimyrus niger. NCBI lineage: Eukaryota > Metazoa > Chordata > Actinopteri > Osteoglossiformes > Mormyridae > Brevimyrus > Brevimyrus niger. The sequence goes on from JAABNY020000046.1 coordinate 14,175,438, forward strand.
CACTAGTCAAATAGAAAATGGAGACATCAGACAGCATGAGTCTATCTACCGGCAAAGCCATGCTGCTCTATTGATTTTTCGGTGATCACTCCTTTCCCCTATTCCTATTCTTTTAATGATGTCAGGCTTATGTTTTGCCAAGGCGAATGTACTGTAATTAGGAGAGGTGAACTCACTGTATGCACGGGCCATTGGCTAGTCTATTGACTCTGACTGTCACCACAAGCAATTAAACTTGAGTTGATCGCCTCCTCTGATCTCCAGCCCTTGGAGGTATGTGGCGTAGACGTACAGATCTCCTCTCACTCCAGATCTCATTGTGATTGGTTAAAGAAGTAAAACGCAAGCCCCTCCCTTGCTGACCCAGGGACACGAATTTGTCAAAATCCAGACGTGCAAACGTAGTCGGTCACCGCGTGTTAATTTTGGGCTGTGTGTGAGACACGGCACGATGCAGCACGAGATTGACTCCAACTGCATTGCTCAGCATTGCTTCTGTTACAGGAAACTAATAGAAAATATTAATCACACAACAGTGCACAATAATATAAATGGGCCAGAGTCAAAGGAGAGCTATTTCCATGTAGTTCTGCTAAGTGTCTGTACCGTTTCATCCTCTTATTATGGCTAATAAGATTGTTCCCTCCTTGTTGTAGATTGAACCCCTCTTTGAAAGGCAGTAAAAATTGCTTGATTAGTCATCATTAGCATGCACTTGTGTGCTGTTACACTTGGCATTCTGAGCGGACCTGCTTTACGGGTGACATAAATCAGACTACAGATTGATGGTCAGCATACCCAAAGTCGGTGAGGACCTTCTTTTTCTTCTCTTGCGTGATAGGAGATCCAGTGACAGGACTGAGCATGCAGTGACGGGACTGAGCATGCAGTGACGGGACTGAGCATGCAGTGACTGGACTGAGCATGCAGTGACGAGACTGAGCATACAGTGACGGGACTGAGCATGCAGTGACGGGACTGAGCATACAGTGACGGGACTGAGCATGCAGTGACCCGAGGTTAGGCTTCTGAGGATTTTGCCGAAATGAGCCACTGGCAGAGCACTGCGGCAGATGTCATCCACACATCAACAGAGGAACTACTGAGCCCCCTCCCAGAATGAGTCTGTAGATCTGCAGTGAGCGTTCAGCACACTTTAAGGATCATGATTCCAGAGAGATATGCTTTGCCTCTATTTTCCTTTATTGAGAACTTATGAAATGTTGCGTTCTAAGAATGTATCCCCTTCCCTACTGGTGATGAGGCCTCCTGCATGAACCTAACAAAGGAAAAGCACAAGACATCCAATATAATAAACTTTCGCCTGTATAAATGTGCACAAACTATATGGACAGAAGTATTAGGACACCTGGTCATCACGCCTACAGGCAGAAATTTTTATGACATCCCATTCTAAGTCTGTAGGCTTCACTACGGAGTCAGTTCCCCCTTTGCAGCTATAAGAGTTGCCAGTCTTGTAGGGAGACTTTCCACAAGATTTTGGAGAGATCAGATGAGAATGGCCAGATTAATTAACAGCTAGTAAGAAAATCACAAGTGTAAAACTAACAGCTCAGCGCAACAATGAAATGGTTCAGAAGCCAAACAGAAATAGTTCTGGAGGTTAGAATTTGTCCTACCTGTATAAATATAATGTAATATAATACAATGTACAGTAAGTATTGCAATATGTAAGGCAACTCACCTAATTTTTCCATGTCTTATCCAATTACATGTCAGAAAACACAAAACATCACGGAGGTACACTCTGAAGAGGATTCAGGATTGTTGCAGTATTTTCCACCCATCTAATGTTCGACTTTGGTAGTTAAGAACTTTTAACTGTTTACCAGTGAATCATTTCAGTACCATGCCCTGAGCTTTTAAGGCTGGCTTTAGAGGAGCTGTTTCATTGGGTAATTAAAATGTAAATGAAGTTCAGTACTTCTCTGGTTTGGCTGACCTATTTAGCCGTTTATTGCGGTGTCCGATGTTAAAATTACTGGCAAATGATTGGTGGAATCCCCCCCCCCCGTGATCCCGAGGGGTTTCCATAATTTGATGGTGAGAAACAAGGACAGGCAGCCACAAGATTGCACATCAGAGGCAATTTGATAAGCCCCTCAGGACGGGCGTTGACAGCTTAAATGTCCCATGCCTTTTAGGGCCTAACTTCCCCTGACAGTCGATTAAAACATGTGTTGATGGCTCCTTGTCAATTTCCACCAAGTCCGGGAGAAAGTGCCGTCTGGTCACCTGGCGTCTCTTGGTGCGATGCCCGAGGTAGATTTCGGGACTGTCCCCTCAGCGATTACCCTCAGTTTCTCTTTGGTAAGTTTCATGGATCTGTCTTTTTGTAAAGGACGCCATCTCAGTGCACCTCCCCAATCACAGGGGGTGTGGTGAGAGCTGCCAGCAGGATGACGCTGGTATCCGTCCCCAAGGCTCAAGCACGTACAAACTAGAGATGACACCATGATGTCTGTGTTTTGCTTTATTATAGTTTTTTTTTCGCCTGCTTAAATTAGGAAAAAAAAGAGCTTGAAACAAGTCTGTGATCCTGTGCATCACTACATAGTGGAATACATAGAATAAACTTGTATTGTAGTGGTGAGCTGCACCACTTTTATGATAAAGAAGAGTTTTAACAAATCTGACCCGCATCGATGGATGACGGATGGAAGGATGATGAAATGAATAGTTATAGAAAAAAATAATGTATAAAAATGTAAATATATATATATATATATTTTTAATTATATATATGTTTTGGTTAAAGTTTACTGGACTGCATGTTATTTTGAAGCGTGCCCGCCATGTTTTGTCAGGAGACACGTCTCTTTGATTTCTAGGTGTTCATTAGCTGAGAGTGTCTCTGTCGCGCCTCTCTGCAGGGTGCCGCATCCATCACACTGCTTTCATTCCTCGGGAAAGGTACCACTGCGTTCTTAAGAGCTGAGCTGACCCTGGGAGACGGCGGGAATAATTACAATGCAGCCCTTAATCAGACCTCGCAATTGATTTCTACGATTTTCTGGTGTAAAAGGCTAAATGTTGAGCCAAAAATGATCTGCATTAGCTGCAGGCCCTGTTTTCATTTGTTTCCCCTTTTCTCATTATCCAGCTGAAATGGTACTGATTAAGCTTAAACCAGACACATAAGCCAGTTCTCTTTCTTTGTCACTGTCTGTCTATCACTTCCTTTCTCTCTTTCAAAGGTGCTGGGTCTCTAATAAGTAATCACAAGGTGATCTCTTGACCTACGGCGAACATAGTTTGTATTTTAGAGGCTAAATCTGAGATCATGTTGCGGTCTTCCATTAGATGAAAGGAGAGGTTCTGTGTTACAGTCCAGACATTGGGGATATTTGTGTCATGTCTGCTGTGCTTATCTTTCTAAACCGTTCACATCTATTCTCCTGGATTTGCAGGGAACTGGCCAGGAAAGCACACAGTCATGCAGAAACTGGTGGAAGTGGTTTTCATTATTATCTTTGTTTTCTTTCATTCTGCTCCCTGAACTATTTAAGGGAAATGTTTAATTAATGCGTTTATTAATTTATGAGAATTTGAGCTATATATTGAGGGCATGTAGGAATGCATTTGAGATACCCTCCTCTGAACCAGTTGTCTGTGGATTTATTTTTTCCCAGTCTCCACTAAACTGCTAAACAGACAAAGTTAAACAGAGGAAATCCAAAAAAAAAAAAAAAAAAACTCAGAATAATGATTTTAATGTGTTGCGTTACAGATTAAAATCAGTTATTATAATACACAAGAGGCTGGGCAAACGCTATGGGACCTGCTTGAGACGGGAGATGGAGAGGAGATGAACATTCATGGTTGTCAAAATAGGAACATACAGCAAACTGTAAACAAGAAGGATTCCTGGGCTGCCAGAATCAGTGATATGTGCCCTTAAGATACATATTTCAGATTACAGGTAAGCTGGGTAATACCTATTGAGATCAGACTCCCAGCTGGTCATGCAAGCCAGGTAATTTTGCATGCCCTTACATCATAAATGTGTCATTTACCTCAATAAATCCCCCAGCGGGTGCATACAGGGGAAAAAAAACCCATGTATTTGAATGTCCAACAGCCACAGAGTTTATCAATTTTCCCTCTGTTACTTTCATTGCAAAAAGCCCATTCATCACAATAAACAGAGCTGAATGTGGGTTTACCAAGCTGTGGGGAACACTGCTACAAAGACCATTTGTGTTGCAATGGAGTCGCCCCCTACTGGCAGTATAGCAAAATACCATTCTCATGTGCCCCAGACCATTTATTGCTGATAATTGTACACCAACTTTGTGACTAGTTCATTACTACTGATTAGTATGCCTCTTAAAATTGTTTTCCCACTGGTGTGCATGTGACCAGCATCACCATAAACCTAACTGGTTATTTATATGTGTATAAAAAACCTGTCCCATCTGAAGAGTGATTGCTTCCGTAATACAGGAATGGAGCTCGGGACTGTAAATTCTCTTTCTTATTTTTTTTCTTTGAGTTTCTGACCTTGTCTTCTTGCCCAGCAGTACACATACTTTTTTTTTTTTAACAGACTGCAGCAGTGAATTAATCAGATAAGTGTGCAATGTGGCTTGGAGCGAAACAGTGAAACTAATCCTTAATGCGGTTGTCTTTGAGAATAATGTAGATCTACACCTATTTCTCCGAAGATGATTTATCTTGGGCCGTCCCTCTGAATTGAATATGCTGAGAAATTGATAAATCAGGTGTGATTGGCTCTGGAGAGACGTCACATGACTCCGGGAGATTGGTAGAGCCTATCGGCGCAAATCTATTCAAACTATCGTCTACTCTGCCGGAGGAACAGATGTTGTCAGGGCACATCGACATCCACCTTCATTTAGTGGAATAGGGATGTAAATGTTTCGAACAATTGCTGGAGGCAGGGATGTACTTGGGGGAGAAAGGGTGGTGCGTGATGGTTAGGCTGGTTGGTGATTGACTGTCCTGAATCAGAAAGCTTGATAATTGTGAACATCGCAGTGGCGAGTCCATGTCAAGCCCGGTCAAGGTCAGGCTACACAGCATTGATGTTAGTAGGCATTTTAATTAGCTCTGTCTCACTCCCACATTGATATTTCAGGAAAAGAGTCTTTCAGACCTTTGAAGCTGAAACTGTACAAAAGCGAGATTTAAGAAATCTGTGTCCTGTCTCGCCTGACACCAGCGCTGTCTCAGACAGACTCTGGGTTTATTTTAGCCACCGTTATGAGCAGATGGGTTTGGCGAACCAAGCAAATGGAAAGCTCAGTTAGGGGCACTGCAGGGCAAACATACTTTGGCTGCCTTCGTCTTGTCCTGTTTAGTTGGTCCACGTTTAAAATCTTCAGTACTCTCATTTCTGTTCCGTTGTGACTCCAGACCTCCCTGCACCGAACATCAGCTGGGGGAGAAGCTCCAAAGATGCCTCAGTGCAGCAAATGAACTCCCAGGAATGAATATAATTTCATGCTTGTTAGAGGCGCAACCTGTCTGACTCTCAACCTGTCCTATGGCCATGATTAGTGAGGGAGGAGAAGATTTCAGACCAGAAGCAGTCAGCAGTTGAAACGAAAGCGGCGTGGTTCACTGCTACTGGTTCAGTGCCAGAAAATGCCTCCACTTCATCCTGTTTGTACACCAAGGGGAGAGACATCAAAATGATACGGATCTTTGCAGAAGTAGGAATGCTTAGTTCCCTGATTAGCTTTATAATCTGCAATTCTTCAGATTTCATCATTGCATCGAGAGTTCAATACACCCCGACCAACAGATTGCAATGGAATAAATTAACTTCATCTCTCCATACTCCTGGAGTGGGAAAATTGGATTGTAAGAGAAGCTCTTCTCTTAAAAATGTTCGTAGGCTTTTCATACAAACCTGGAGTTGGAGAAGGATTGTAGCCTCAAAATCTCATTACTCTTCCCCACCATCCTAAAGATGTCAGCTGTAGATGTGCCTTGGAGCCCATTGGATTGGGGGCTAGGAAGCAGGAGCACCAAACAGCAGAGGTAGTTTAAAATTTCTTTTCTTAATACACATCTGCTGTGATTTGTGATGAGTGCACTTAAGCCCTCCCTTTTGCCTTTGGCATTATAAAGAAATCTGTTTTTTTTTTTGTATTGTTTTCTAAGCTCTGAAAGGCCATTTTGTCCAGCTGTGTTTGCAGGTAGGATATTAAAAGTATGTCCTAGGAATAAGTGGAGTTGGCAATGTGCAAACAGGATGCAGACACCTTTCCAGGTGTTTAATGAGTTACCTGCCAAAACCGCTCATCATTTTCTTCCACCTTGAATGTAATGTTGATTCTGTTCATCTTAAAGAAGCTGTTACATGTAACTTGAAGGCTTTCACACACACACACACACACACACACACACACACACACACACACACACACACACACACAATGTTTCTCTCAAGCGTCCATTAAATACTTCAAAGATGAACTTCTATCACAAAAAAGTTACGAATTGCTTTTAGGAAAATAAAAGAGGTCACTGTAATATTGTGTCTCTAGATGTGATATATAATATGCAAGGTATAATTCATAATTGAAAAATGATTAAATGGTGGGAATTAAGATGTTATAAAGGAAGATTTTTTGTAATGATAAGTAAAGTCAATTATCTAATAATAAGAACAACAACAATAATAACAATAACAACAACAATAACAACAATAATAATAACAATAGTAATTAATATTATTGTTATTATTATTGATATTATTGTTATTATTATTATTAACAATGCATGACACTTCTTTGTCCAGATGCTTCTCTTCTATAAGTGCTGGATTCTCAGTGAAGCTACCTACTTGAATCCTGCCTTGGTGATTTATATACTGTACAGTCATGCAGAAATTAACAGCAGCTTTATGGCAATGACAAATTAAATGGCCTTTTGCATTCTCCAGATTTTAAATTGCCAGATGCCTCTGATGTTACCATCAGATCAGGCTCACATTAATATTTATTACTGAAGAGTTTTCAATGCTTCATCCCACGAAACGTGGCCAAGTTATTTTAGCACGACTACAGGGGTGATTCATTCCAGTTGGATGTAGCTGTTTTGACAATAGACTCTGTACATAGTCCTTGCGGACAACAAGAAACCAAAGAAGAGCCAATTACTGTTTTGATTCATATTATAAATGGTTCTCTGTAGCTCCTATGATTCATACTTTTATCCTTTGTGTCCGATTTTGTGAAGACTGGCCAGTTTTAGATCAGCTGTCACGTTGGGATTAAGGGTGGAGAGATGAACAGTTACAAAATGGTAGATGGTTTTGCATCACTTCTTGTGTCTAGCTGATCACAGAATAAGAGCGACAGAGAGCATGAAGTTAAGATAGATTCAAAGTAGAAGGAATCAATGAGTATAAAAGCTTGGATATATTCCGCCCTTGGTCTCTCTCAGTTTTGATAAATAGATTAAGGTACAGGTAATATACAGATACCGATAATAACCTGAGTAACATTTAAGAAGTCCGGGATATTTCGTTTTGCTTCATTTGAGATTGCAGGCTATATTTAGCAAGTTAAATAAAATGGAATAAAATGAAAGTGTGTGTTCTGTCATCATCGGGCTGCTTTGCTGATGAAACAGTTCATTCAAATCTGTAAAGCTTCTGTGTCCAGCTGCTCTAGGCTCCTCCCTCGGCCTGACAAACGCGGAGACATTTTTACAATCTCAATAATTCCCCGTGAGCAACGTGCTCTAATCTCGCGTCGACATGTTTGTACTCAGTCAAAACCGTCCCTCAGCGAGGCAGCCGCTTCCCCGCACTATTCATGGAGCCGGATGACCTGCGAACAAACGTAAAAGGTCCCATGGAAAATAAATATATCTGCTGCGTCTGTAAGAGGCCCACCTGTAGTCATTCGTATTGCACTTCCAGGGTGTGCATCCGTTGTCACCTGGATGTGTGTGGGACTAGCTTGGGATTGTCCTATGTTTGGATATATTTCCCCCTGCGGTTTAGGTGGATCGTTGACTTGGAATTACCCACATCTGACTGTGTGAAGGACGCGTTTGTGTCTGAATGCCCTGCAATGCGCTGGCATCCTGTCTACGCTGTACCCCTGTTGTAAAGTGCGATAAACGGTTATTGAAAATGGGTGCATAAATATGAAAATATGCTTATATCATGCTTATATCAATCCAAAATAGGTCACCTGGGCATATTTACATCGCCGGCTGGGCAGTGCGCTCAAACGAGGAGCAATGTCTTTTTGTTAATATGTATTTTTCTCCTGGATCCCGTGGCCATTAAAAGCCCAGAGTAATATCATTGATAATCCCATTTAAAATGCTCTGTCTAATGATGGATACGCCAGTTTGAGAGGAGCCATTACCTGCACTCGTTGCTCTGATGCTCATATGTTTAACGACCATTTTCAGCTCCATCAGGTTGGAGCCCTACTGGGTTTCTGCTTCCTGAGAGAAAAAAACAATAAAACTAGATGAGGCCATTTTTTTCTAACCATTCTCAACATGTTGCCATCTTGCCATGTTTTTCCGGAAGCAGTCGCGATGTTTATTCTTCCATCAACCTTTTAGTTTGGTGTCAAATGCAACTTGCAACCTAGGAATCATTCACAATATAGAGTTCTTTACGTGGTTATATAGTTAGTGCCTGAGGTTCTTTTGTTTTTGAAAGTCAAACAGCTGAAAAAAGAATCAGGCAAAGCTTTGAGCTGAGATATAATAATATTAAATGTTTTCTTTTTTTTTTTTTAGGGCAGATAATATCATTTAAATTGTTTCCCCACATAGCGAGATGAGTCTCAAAAGATCCGGGCCCAGTGTTGTTCAGAAATCGCCGTAGATCCTTAAATCTTACCCGGTGTCTTTTTGCACAATAGACCAATACCGGTCCGAATCCGCTTTCTGGAAACAGGTAAGGGCCACATATGGCCCAGGTTTACATTGAATGTTACCAAATCTGGCCTGTATTGGCACCAGGGTCCGAAGGTAAGTGCAGAGGGTATCCCTGGTAAGTGGCTCAGTGGGCTGATCTGCAGCAATTTCTGACCATTTGGCCTGGATCTTGTTCAGGCTCATTTAGCTATATGGATCTTTATCTATCCAGGTGCTAGGAATATGTTTAAAATTTAATTTCTTTATAAAACTAGAATGTTGTCGTCTGCTTTGGTTTAAAGTTGTAACCATTAGCATAGTAATACCAACTGCCCCCTCAAAATGTCTTTGAAAATTATATGCTGCGCCTGCCCCACCCCCCAACCACTGCAGCCAATTGTATCCAGCAATTTACCAACCTTACATTGTGGTCTCTTGGATTACAGGTCAATTATTTATTCAAGGCCCCAGAATGGGTGAAATTGATGCTTTTCAAACAGGATCTCTGTTTGTCTACATTTATTCATTCATGCATCTTTTTACAAAGAGGGCCAACAGCATCTGGTTGTACTATGTTATGTTTTTAACAGTTTGGGGTGTCCAACAGACCCTTAAAATTCAATGTGTTAAACTTGCTATTGGATATATTATACCTGTAATGATTTGTACTTTCAAACACATAAAAGAGCAGGCAGCACAAGATTATTCAATGTTTAGGTTTCATAGACGAATATGAAAGACATTGTAATTGTTAGAGTCAAAGTAATATTCATACAAAATGAGCAGAGCAATAATTTGCCCTCACAGTTAATGCCAGCAGTTCTCACCTCAGGAGAACATCAGCGTTTACTTCTGGTCAGCACTATGCATCTTCACATGCAGCACTAACAATGGCTGCAGACACCTTTAACCCGCAGCTATTTGCTGTTGTGCAGAGTGTTCTGTTTATGCAAACCCACATGACGAGTCTTCCTGCAAATGAGACTAATTACATCTGACTTCGTGGAGAAGCAGAGAAGATTTTACCTCTGCCCTGACATGTGTAATTAACCCAAAGTGGTGTTTCTCTTGATAAACACGAGGAAGAGACCCTATAATTAACCTATGGGTGCTGAGTTTGTGGTTGAACCAGTGGATGAGAAAGGGAATAAGGATTAAGGATTTCGATGAAGGACAAGGGCGATTCTGGGGTTTTTAAGGTGAAGGGCATAAGAGAGACCGTAATTCATACAAAGGGGCGAGCCCTAACATTAGCCAACGATATGTTTAGAATCAGTCAGTGACCGAGGAGTGGGCACTGTGGGGGCCAATCAGGTTTCAGCCAGGGCCAGTGCCCCTGTTTCCCCGCCCCAGTGCATGCCCCTTATTGAAGATGAGTTTTGGATCCTGGGGAACTCTGGCAAGATGCATGTGTTTACCTTACATGCTTAGGTCTGGCCGAGTAGCAGCAGAAGGGCTGGACCTGAGCGTGAGGAATCACCGTGGACACCAGCTCCAGAGATCACCGGCCTGTTCAAGTGCTGGGGTGGTGGGTTCCGTCGTCCGTAGTGCCTGTCCAGAGGCAGATGAGAAGGTTCTCACCTCGGCATAACTTCGCCTTCTCCATACCCTGGAAATGATCATCCCAACTGGTTAATCAAGCAGAGGAGCTCCCCCCCAACACTGAGCCCAGCTTGGATGTGAGTCTCTATCGGAAATCAATGCTGTTTTCATTCGGCTGAAGTGGGGACTGACTAACCGTACTCCAGCAGTGATAAACATCCAAAGGACAGCAGATGTGAAACAATCTCAGATGGATAGCTTTTGGATTCCTCCATAATAGGATCCGAGGAAAGCTGTGCTGAATGGGCTTCAGCATGTTTAATACATTTTGGAATGACAAGGTCAGGCAAAGGTGGTGCAGAAGTGGCAAAGACCACTAGGTGCTTTTCCCGCTCACGGCTCTCTCTGCTGCTCAGGAGGGACTCTGCATCTTTTACTCAGCAAATTATCTTGTTGACTGAATTATTTCCCTTAAGATTGCCTTAGGAGCAATAAATGATATAAAAAGCATTTCAAAATCAGTAAGTCACATTATAAGCAAAAAATACAGAATATATGATTAGTAGCACAGAAATAGTGAGCTTGCCTCCGTAGAGCTTGATATAAGACAATGCTTACATTATACATAATATTAAATGCTGCTAAACTGTCTGTGGTTCACAAAAATAATTTCCCACTATAAGATTTCAAGGCTGAAGGCGTAAGGCTCATCTTTCAATGGTGGTGACATCATTTTAATGTCTCAAATAAATTGAAAGATGAATCGACTATAGTCTTAAAAAAAACAATACATAACACAAGAGATAAAACCCTGTATTAATAAATATACCTTTCCCTACCCAACGTAACCATAAAGACTTTTGGATCGATTCTAATGTTCACCATCTTCTGCTAAGTAGTGATTGTAAAAATTATTCAGGCAGTCCCTGGGTTACCAATGTCTGTCTTACGGAAAACTCGTGCTTGTGAACGGACTGCCATAGCAGGTATTATTTTAAAGATTTGATGTTAATACAATGGTTAATACCAACAAAATCATCGTGCAGCTTCCGACTCCTTGAATCCAGATACAAAACTGTATGTTGCTACTTTTATTACTGTTGTATAATAACAGAGCCAATTCAGAAACTGGGGTCTGCCTGTATTGTATAATGTATAGCTATAAAAACAAAGGTAATATGTTGGTGGTTGAAGTTCTACTGCAGTTGTAGGATTTCGGGGTTGGTTTGCGGCCCAGATGGTTTGGTTGCTGTGTCTGCTGTGTATGAGGTTGGAAGGCCACTAGTTCAATCCCAGAGTGGGAAGTGTGATTTTGATGTCGGGGCCCCTGAGCGAGGTCCTTAGCCCCAATAGGATACAAATTTGATAAAAGCGTGTGCTAACTAAATAAAATGTGTTGATGTAATCTGCAGGTTGTAATGACACTTTCCCCGCCCCATCTTTGTGTCAGGTCTTCTCTTTGTAGAAATCCATACTGCTATGAATTAATAAAGAAATTCTAGTGCCAAAGAGGTTTTCCCCATTCCAGAGCTGACAAGTGTCCATCGCCGGACACTGTTGGAACCCCCCCCCCCCCCCCCCCCCCCCCCCCCCCCCCCCCCCCCCCCCCCCCCCCCCCACCCCCCCGGCACGGCCGCCGCCACACCCCCCCCACGTGC
>JAABNY020000046.1:14193665-14205212 GCA_015164015.2 Brevimyrus niger
CTGGGTGTGTGCGGGATAACCATGTGCCACTTGTTATGGGTGTGTGCGGGATAACCATGTGCCACTTGTTCTGGGTGGGCTGCAGAAGTGCAGAAAGTGCACAGGAAAGTTTTGAATGCATGGAAATAACTGAGAGTTCTGACCCAGCTCGTCTTTTCTAGTGCTGTCCGAATGTGGCACATTGCCCTCTAATGGCATGATTTAAGTACTGTCAGTTCTTTATGTTTTTTAGGGGGGGGAGGGGTGCTATTGTATTTCATGCATAAATATGCAGTGCAAGTTTAAAGGCCTAAAATTTATGCTGACACAGTAAATCTTTTTATTAACAAACAGCACTTAGGCATTAGATACAATGAGAATTTAGTAATGCACAGTAATACACAGATGACAACTTAACCCTAATCCAAAACATATGCTTTAAAAATGGACTAAGCCTTTTTAATATACTTAATATCTTCATTTGGGATTCTTAAGGTTTCTAAGCAATGGTTCTTGTATTCCAATCTAAATGATAACCCTTAAGCCTCTGAATATTTGTGTAATTATGTATAAAGCCATTCAGTGTTTTACTGATTGTCTGAAACTGTCTGCAATGGAGATAATTACTCCACGTGTCGTATTTGTTTAAGACGTGTTTAGAAATCAAAGCAGGTGATATCTGATAGTTCCCTGGATTTCCCATAGTATCCACCATCTTGAGCCCAGTGAGAGCCAAGCAGTTTGTATGAGGGCTAAAGCTGTATTATAATTTGTATGCATATGCCTACGGGGACAGTGTGTGGCTTCTTGGGTTAGGGCTCTGTATCTGTCATCAGAAGGTTGCCAGTTTGAACCCCATCCTTCTCAGAATAGTTACATAGAACCTTAAGCAAGGCCCTCGACCCCCCTGAAGTCCTCTGGGGGTGCTGGATAAACGACTGTCCTGTGCTCAGGGGCACATTTTGCTGTCTCTCTGTCACTCAAATACACACATATAATATGAACGGTAACACTTCACATTAGGTGGCACAAATAATGTAGTATTGCAAATATATGCCATTACTTATGTATTATTTGATTTCATGTTTGTTTATCCTTAACTAATAGTGACACATATTTATGTCAAGCAGTTACTATATCTGTTCATTTTGTGAACCTTTGTGAACTAGTGAAGGAACTACTGAAGTAACTAGTAATGAATATCACAAGTGTAATACTGATCTTTGTCATCATTAACGAATCACGATGCATGTTTTATCTCATGCAGCGACTGTATTTGTTCACAATTTGTACTTCAGTAGTAACTGAGCAACTACTGCGTATTTGTGCCCCCTCAAGTAAAGTGTTACATATGTAATATATTATATTACATTATTTGTGTATCTGTGTGTGTGTGTGTGTTTGTGTGTGTCTGAACAAGCGAACATGAAGGGATATGTGAATAGAAGCATCCCAATGTATTGGTGCAAACGGTGAATAAAGCATCATTTCATGGATTTTCTCGGCATCACAAAATTCGACGACTTTCTCTAGGATCCTCTAGCCTGGGTCTTGCAAAGTACCACAGAGATAATGGCCACGGAACCTTGGTTCAGATCTTGTTACGGTTTGTCTGCGTTGCGACAACATGAATCACGTTGGAGATCAAAGCCCGGGCTGGCGACAGGCAGATTGTGGAGGCAACCGGCGAGAACAAAGGTATAATGAGCGAAGGCGTCGCTTAAAGGGCCGAAACGGCTGTCTGCCAGAGCCTCGGGGAAAGCCAGCCGTCCACACAACTGCCCCATAGCTTCCAAAATAGGAACCACTTTGGCTGTTTTTGACTGCACCAAAGGCAGTAAACGGGAAAAAATAAATAAAAATGAAATAATACCAAAAAAATCCCTTCTTTTTTTATCAATTCTGCCGCAGTGAAAGTGAACGGTGGAGATGAAAGCTTTTGTGCTGCCTCTACCGCCCCCCCTATCTCAGCTGCCGCTCGGATCCAAATGCTAACAGGCTCATTAGCACAGCCTGCTCCCACTGCGGGCACCAACCTTGGCCCCCAGACCCCTTCTAAATACTGGAACGGAGGAAGGAGAGCAGACTGGCAGAGAGCTCCTGTCCCAGTGCTGCACGCATCCCAAGGCGGGTGGGGGGGGGGCACCGGGCACTGCGACCTTGTCGCCCCTTGATAATCCTGATTACTAAGGACCTTCATTTCCCAGGTAGGCCTGACCCCCTAGGGAGGCTGGCATCAGCACCAAAACATTTCTGATGGGGAAGGACCATGGGGCAGTGGTGTTACCAGGATGTCAGTGGCGGGGGGTGACAGTAACAGTTGTCAAGCATCAGCAGACCCCAGAAAACAAAAGGCACATCTGCTATGCTCACACAATTTGTAATGATTGTTCTTTTTCAGCATTTTTGGGTGACTTATGGGGGGGGGGGGTGACTTGCGGGAGTTAGCCCCACCCCATGAGGCAGACACCGGGGAGGGCAGTCATTATAACCCATGCCGCAAGCGTTTGGAGTCAGGCGACTCGTAACAAGCGGAGAATCCGACTCCATGGATCTGCTGCAAGCCTCTCCTCTGCCTTTCCGTGTTTTCATTCTGCCTGTGGTGCGGCTGCCAGTCTAGAGGCAGTGAAGTGCACGTTCGAGCACCGTATTGACAAGCAGACACCGCGTCAGGCGTGTCGCAGTTGACTAATATCCGTCCTGCTTTGCTCTCGCCACTAATGCTCGTCTCTCCAGTTATACATAGCTGCTTAGATGGTGCTTTGACTTCATTCGCAGTCACAATTAGCTAGAGGCTTAATGTTCCACGCGGCTGTCATCCACGGAGCTGGAGGAGTGTCCAGAAGGTGTTCAGGCTAAATGCTTCACTCACGGACAGTGGCGAGACACTGCTGGTGGCAGGCCCAGCTTCCCGTGCACTCTGCTCCCTGCTGCTTTCCACTATGGTTCATAATTAGATTTGTTTACATTTTCCAGCCTGTCATCGTCTTAGATTGCACCGGCACCCCGGCCCACGTCCGAACATATGGCGCTGAGGTCACAGGGTCAGGCCGTCGGAGGTCATACCGTTACGGGTGCAGTAGATTCACAGCTCCACGCTGTGGCCACATCCGTCTGGGCTGTCCGGTCATCTGACAAACTCCTGAGACTATTATAGACGTGCACTGGAAGGTCCAGCCTCGTTGCATTAACTGGCCTCCCCGGCAGATGCCAACACCATTTCCAGCATAACAAACATGGCTAATTCCAGCACTGCACCCGTCCAAAAAATACGAGCGGTAAATGGGAACATCGCTGGCCACCAGTGACATTTACGGTGATTGGTGTTTGTTTATGTGATGAATATATTTTTTTCCACTGCGGTACGGGATGCAAAGATTAGTGACATTTAGTTTGCCCTTTGATTTCCCCCATTCAGCTCAATGTACTCAATCTCTGGCTGTAGGTTTTGGGATACATTGCGGCAAAACGTAGCAATTCCAGGAAGGAACTGCAGAATTTTCACTTCCCCCTATAAATTTATTCTGTTGTTTTGTAATTTCCTTTCTGCCCAACTGAGCCAAACTTATGATTATGCGTCGTTGGAGTTTGCTGTGAAGATAATGAAGCATATTGGTGGAAGAACAGCTCCGAATGCCAGCTGCATCAAATAAACCAAAGCAGCAAGACTGAACTCAGCTTCCACAGTCTTATCTGAATATCAGGGATCCTTTGCCCTAATTGACATCACAGAATGGTTGATATATAGTCAGTCATTATCGGCTAAAACATAGAATTTATAATAAAGCCATCTCTTTGACTCAATCCCACACCTCATCACGGTGGATATGACTCCCAGCACCCCTCTGTTGCTGGGATAATGGACCGTTCCAGCGATTCATTTTCCAGAGCAGAATTGCAGATCGGGTCCATTAACAACCGCTTAATGCCCAGTCTGGTGACCCAAACTTCAAGACCTACCTCTGCGGGAAAGTGAAACATTATTTTATGCCGAACAAAAATCTAATAAAGACAGCTGGTGTGTGGATGTGCCACAGCAACACTGGAGCGAAGCTGGGACAGTTTCATGCATTTACCCAAAATTCTTTTTTTTTCCCCGAGTAATGAGGTGAACTTGTGCCACTCTAAATTGTTTCACACAAGACTCAACAAAACAGCAATGAACGGCATTTTTAATGGCTCTCAGTCCACTGAATTAAAATGGAACTTTCTGGAAGGTTGTTTCCTAATATGGCCCTGATCCCTGATAGGACAGGACATATGAATACTTGTGCCTGATAGAGCTGCTGCTTACTGTATGAAAAATCCAACAGCACTGTGTGACCTAGATGGCCTGCGACTGGGGTCAGAAGGTTGGATTGTTGAGTTCCATGTATGTTTCCACGAAGGCACCTCAGAGTTGAATCTCAGACCATGCAGATTTGCAGGCAGATCAAGGAGAGACCTAACAGGCAAAAAAAAGGGCACTGCAGACAGCTGGTGGTTAGCTTGGAACAGACCAGCCTTTTTGGATTCAGAAGCTGGGCTGAGAACAGACAGATTGCAGCAATTGCTCGGTCTTACTGAAGTCTGGGCCATGAACGTGGCATAGCCATAATCGTTGTGTCTGGCTGTAGAAACTACTCATCTTCCATCATTCTTGTTTAAGCACACTTCAGATGTCTTTCACTTTATTTTTGACTTATTGGGTAAAGGATACTGAGCAGAATATGGTATTCAAGCAAGTGCCAGCTTAATAGGCAGGGTGTGTCAATTAGCAGAGAATAAGCCCAACTTTCTGATTGTTGTAGATCATCGTTTTTCTGCTATGGGTGCTTGGGCATTTAAGGTCGCTGTCCCCAAGCTGTGGAATTCACTCCCCCAAAAGCCTCTGTGTAAGTACTTCTCTCCCCCTATTCAAATCTCAACTCAAGTCCCCCTCTTCTCTTTCTATGCTACCTGTCCTTTCCTGATCATTGACTGTCATTGTGTCCATTCCCTATTACTACTGTTTGAGTTATAATCTGGGGTCTCTGTCATATTGTTTGTGATTACGTTTCATTTCTTCCATCTTTTATTTGTAATTATTACTTTTTGCTAGTTATTTCCTCTGTGAAGCGCCCATGGGTTGATTAAAGTTGCTATATAAATTAGAATTATTGTTGCCATTGTTTTAAATTAGCAGGTCAAGTAATTATTATTGTTCAATAAACTATAAAAAATACTTATAGCAATATGTGGTAAATACTGCACGTATCATTCCTCTACACAAATACATCACCAACTAATGCAGCTATTTCATGTCTTTTACAGAATATGGTTTAATATAATTCTAGTTACTAACTGAATTGTTAAATATTTATGAGTGGAGCAGTTCAGGGTAGTTTCTTGCATGAATGTTTGTAGTTCACTTTACCTGTAGTAGCAGAACAACTAGCAACTATGCTAACAACTAGAAGTGGGGACTTGAGTCATTGACCCATGACTCAGATTCAAGTCACAAACTTGATGACTTTTGACTCATCTGGGGGGCTTAACTGAAGACTCTGACTTCACTTGAACTTGGCAAATGACTCGATACTTCGACCCAACTTGGATCCTTTGACTCGAGGAGAGTTCAGGTTATAGTCCCCCTCTGGATATCATACCATTAATTTTATAATTTCAATGTGTATTAATTCTATGCTGTCTGCAGTTTCAATGGGCTGAATGCAGGGTCTCCTGAGATGCATCACTCCATGCATATCAAGAGCATAAAACTGTTAGGACAACAATCATAATGAGAAGACTCTCGTTTTAACCTATTTCTGCCTATAAATGCATCCTACAATGTACTGTGGTAGAGTTTTAATCACCAAAGGTAAAAAAGGACATAGGTGCGCACTCCACTTGCATGACTTGCAACTCAACTTGGAGTCGAGTCACAACTTTCATTACTTGTGATTTTACAGTAAATATGATGGAAAGACTTGGACTTGACTTTGACTTGAGGGCAAATTACTCAAAACTTGACTTAGACTGCAATATTTTGACTCAAGACTTAACTTAGATTTACCAAGGAATGCTCCCATACTTGTTAACAACTATAAAATGGAGGAATTTTTTAGTCAAAGAGCTCACCTGCTATTAAAAAGGGGGACTACATAAATCACTTTGCATCATTCAGTTGTGTGAATCATTAGGGAGGCCTGGATTACTTTCTTTGCTTATTATTCCTTGCTTTTACTTGTTTATTGACATCACCAAAATTATTGGGCCTTGTCATCAGAATTATCAGCAAAACTGCCTATTTACACAACCACACTTGAAGGACCCACATTCTAACTCTTCACTGAAAGTACACCCTTTGAGGACTGAAATCTGAATTATAATCTGAGTAAGTTACACACACCTATCTAACAACCCAACACACTGAGAAACATTCATTTGGGAAGCCTAAAGACATAAATTAACTATTAATTTAAAGAACTAACAAAGATTTACCTGCTACTAACCTGCAGAATTTGAAAGATGCTTGTTTCAAATATTAAAATTTCTGTAGTCATTTTCTATAAATTTCCATAATTCCCTTTTAAATAGTCAGATATGTAAACATCAGTGGAATAAGAGAATAGAGCTCAGAAACAGATGCAGGGATATTAGATAGTTGACACTGAATTTTAATCTTAAGAATCTACATCAGTCCAGATGTAGACAGTGATGTTCTGCACTGTCATGACTTCAGCGCTGTTGGTCATTGGGCCTCTAGGTAGCGCTGCACACCCCGTCGTCTTTACAGAATCCCACAGCTCCCACATGTTGAGTCGCTTGACTGGAGGTCCAAATGTAGGTACCACTGCCGGCTTATGCCGAATCCACTGCATCACCACAGGGAGCCGAAATCTGGGCTTGGCAGCATCCGTCATGCATCGTGCCCAGCAGCAGTCTGCAGTCTGCGCGCAACGGAGCCACATCAGCTAAATCCGGCCATAATTAGAATCCACAAAGAACAGCTTTATGGCTGCCACCATCCGTCGTGAAACGCTTTCACAGGGAAAGCAGTCATGCTGAAAATATCCAAAAATCTCCAAATGCCCAATAAAGATGAAAGTGAAATTATATTATTTCTATGTAAACATAAATAAATAGCTATATAAAAGAGTTTAAACAATATGGCAGCAATTTCATTCTACTAAACTTAATTAATCCATGTTTAGTCCATTTGCTAGGTACTTTGGATCCCAGGGATAGGCAGACCTGATCCTTCATGCCGGTATCCAGCAGGTTTCTATCCTACCGGGTCTTTGATGAGCCCAACCTGATCCCAGGCAGATAGTAACTCATCAGGTAGGATGTAAAACCTGTTGTATACTGGCAATCCAGGATCAGGACTCCATAGTCCTGCATTGGACCTCTGATTGAATTCATGACTCAGTGCTAGCAGGTCAGGAAATTGTTTGCTATAAGAAATATGTGAAAACTGGAAACTATATACACTTTATGCTGTAGGTGGTTAGGCACAAACTTACATTTACATTACAATACATTGAGCAGACACTTTTGCTAAAGAAAATAAATAACACATAACAAACTGTAAAAAAACTGTCAAAAATTCATCCAGGCATAAGTACCGCTAGGCTGAGCGTCCCATGAATGTCCAGTTACAAGAGGAAGCAATATCCCAGTGAGAGCTATACCAGAGTATTCCAGTGAGAGCTACATCAGAGTAACCCAGCGAGAGCTATATCAGAGTAATCCAGTGAGAGCTATATCAGAGTAATCCAGTGAGAGCTATATCAGAGTAACCCAGCGAGAGCTATATCAGAGTAATCCAGTGAGAGCTATATCAAAGTAACCCAGGGAGAGCTATACCAGAGTATCCCAGCAAGAGCTAAACCACGGTATCTCAGCAAGTACTATACCACAGTATCTCCATGAGAGCTACATCACCTCTCTCTAACACAGTAAGAGCATACGAAGACAACTGTTTGAATCAACAAGTAAAGTGCAACTCTAAGAACATTCAGGGAACGTAGAGAGGTGCAGGCTGGTAAAGACGTGTCAGATATGCATGTATTCTCTGAGTGACATACGGGGTAAACAACAGACATACTCAAAAACAAATTAGTAGAATACAAAAAAATAAATAAATATGAAAATACAGACTTCCCTGCCTGGCATTCCTGTCCCAGATATTTACGTAATCCGCATGCTGCCGCATGAATAATGACTCCCTTGACTGAATAATACAATTCAAGTTCTGGGTTTTGGAGAACCGAGATAAATCAAGTAGCAAAGGAGTGTGTGTGTCTGATTTAGAAGGTGGTAATTAAGTCTGTTTGCTAGCTTTGCCATGCTCAAGCATTAAATATTTCAACTGATGGATCTGTTTTCATCAGTTATACAGAGATGCAATGTTCACCTCAGTGGGGGCTTTGGGTCGGATCCCATTTTTCAAACAATCCTTTCAAAGGAGATCATTATAAAACACAGAAATCATATAACCTTCCTTGTTTTATTCTTGGTGATATTACCATTAAGAACTGGAGTATGTAAGACACGGAAAAGTATAACTAAACGGTACTGACAAAAGCCAGGAATATTGGTGTTGAGCAACAATTAATTTAAGTACCTTTTGCATTTCGTATTTGGCACCATACCATTTAACTCCATATGGTAAAGGAAGCTTTATAGTATTGATCAGGGAGAAAATGTAATCAAGTGAAATCAGCATTTTGGGGATTAAGGGAGGTGCATTGTCTGAGAAGCAAAGCCTTGTTCACACCTACAGCCGTGTTTCAGGGATCCCCAGTGGAGATGGATCCTGCTGCACTCTAACACTTCTTCAATATAATGTTCAACCCTTTGGATTCAACAACGCTGCTACTGAAATAACTGTAATACTATGTACATAATTCTAAATTAGCAGCTCAAAGAATATTCCTCACAGCTCCATTTTGTACTAAGTTACTCTTGAATTAACATTGCTGCCAGAAATCATTGGCCAAAGGAACCCAGGTTTAACTGTGACATCACTCTTGACCTCTTGGATGAGATCTGGTGGTGTTAGACAAAAGAACAAGGTATGACCAGTTATTCAGGCTCTTGTTGCAGAGCCTATCTAAATATACAGTTTCTAGCCTAGATTGCTTCCTTAACTGCTTTCTTCCATTATGAGGAAAGCCACTATTATTGTCTTATTATCTTATTGTATGTGTCTGGGTCAGATAATAGAGGGAACTGACAATCATAAAATCTTTTCAGAACGAAACAGGCTACACATTGCTGGAAGAGAGGCATGTAGTCATGATGTTTCATTACTAGTTAATGAAATTGACTGGGTCACACATACTGTACAGTACGTGTGACCCTGCATGCAGTCTCCATTTTATATGTGAAGTGCCCATTGTGGGCTGTCTTATTTGTGGTTGTAACTTAAAGTGGAATGTATTTTTGTATGTGATAACCAACAAAACAGTTAATCATAGGTCTGTTACAAGAAAAAAATCATACATATTTAGGTTCTAAAGTAACTTTGAGTTTTTATTTGGAAATCAGTTGATAATGGAGCATCGAAGCAGGATGAATGTGTTGAGTCTGTTGTCTTTGCAGTGCTTTTACACTTATGCAATACAAAATCTAAACACTATATATTTTTGCTGAAATACAATAATAAAATTGATCATTCAGTTGTTAAAGTTTATCTGCTATATAATGTGATATTCGATTTAAATTCTAAGCTATTTAAATTCTGCATCTCCATAATATCCTTTAGAAATTGTTTTGACTGGAGTTTGATAGAGGGCTTCACAAAACTCGACAAATGGTGGCGAGATTAAGATCAAAAGCAAAACATTTAAACCAAAGTACATCTCTAAATATCTTTCTATATAAAACTTGTAACAATGATCACTTTAAGCTATGTAAATGGTGAGATTACATTTCAATCATTATGTATCCAAGAGGGAATACCAAGCGTGATGGCTGTAGTGCAGCTTGTACTCTGGAAAGTTCCAGAACATTTGGTAAGTCTTCAGAGAGATTACATTTTTCTTACGATAGTATTTCCTCTATAAAGCATTAATGACAAATTTATTGCGTAATACGAGCCTGTAACATAAACATGATTCTTTATCAGTTTCCTAAAGCTACCCAATTAGTTCCAAGCTGCCCAAATATTTCTTCTAATGACACATGCACACCTTGCACTGTATAATAAATCTTGTCCACAAATTAATAAAGTTAGTAAGTCTATAGGTGTGATTTACCTTATATTTTGTTACACAGGGATGTAAGAGGAAGCAGATCTTTTTATGGGAACCTGCTTTTTCACTGTGTGAAATGCTGTTTGTTTGCTTGCAGGGATGCTAGATGCTGTCAGGAACAGTGGCTTGTGGGAGATTGGCCTTCGAGGCGTCTCAGAGAAGCAAGGATAGCTATGCAAAAGAACACATATAAACCTTTGGTCTCTTTTAATTAAAGCTGCACTAAAATTAGACTGTGTCGATTAAAGTTACAGAAATGTTGGGGTGTTGTTTAACTGCACTGAGAAACGAAAAAAAAGCGCAACAGTACAACCGAGTAGATCAAAATAACATACACTGGGGGAGTTGTTAAATAATGCAGCAAAGATGAAAGCTGAATTTATAAGGCTGTAGATTAAAATAAGAAAGAACAGCAATCTGCTGATTCAGGCTGAGATACTCTGAGGCAGTCTGAGGTGTTGATTAAAATGACACAAAACTGAATACGGTTAGGTTTGCAGGACGTGAGTTTAAGTTGCTTTGAATTTGTTTAAATTTGCTACATACCAACTTATGGTAACGAAAATACATTTAAAAATACTAAATGCCATGCTTCTCTTCTCCCTTGTTTCTCTCATCGTCTGTCTTGCCACAGTGCAATAAATCGAACTTAATCTACGTGAACACATTTTTTTTTTTGGGGGGGGGAGCAATTATTCTGTCAAAGCTGTCAAAAGTAATAGGAAGTTGGCTGGCAGAGTGATTTGTCCTGCATTAGTCTGGGGCTTTTTTTTCCTTCCGACTCATGTTGCCGATGCCTGGGAATGCTTTGTAATGAATTTTGCCCATTTCCTGGCTGATATTTACAACATCTAACAGAATGGATTACTTCATTTCGGGCTAGACCCTGAAGGAACACGCGACATTGACCCAGTGCAACTCTGGTACCCACGTTCGGAGGTGGGGGGGTGGGTAACAGGGACCTGCGGGTGTGCAGATCCTCCAAAGGCCTGCGCTGGACTCCATCTCATCACTAAAGACCTGCCAGAATGCTTGGGGCTCTGTGGTTAACACCCGTAATCTAAACCTGTAGATGCTGGTTCGGTGGGTGTTCTGTGGCTCATTGTGTTGGGACCCTGTGTCTGTGATCAGAAGGTCTCCAGTTCAAGTCCCAGGGTGAGTGCAGTCATTTCACTGTCGGGCCCCTCAGCAGGGTCTCTATCTCCCAGTTACTGTACTACTCAATATCCATCCATCCATTTTCCAAACCGCTTATCCTACTGGGTTGCGGGGGGTCCAGAGCCTATCCTGGAAGCAACGGGCACAAGGCAGGGAACAACCCTGGACAGGGGGCCAGCCTATCGCA
>JAABNY020000046.1:14247101-14258777 GCA_015164015.2 Brevimyrus niger
CGAGGATAGTGGGGGTCACGAGTCACTGGCACGGTTATTTTGGGGGTCGTGAGCCGAAAAGTGTGGGAACCCCTGCAGTAGGGCAGCGATGAAAGAGAAGTTCCTGACAAACCTACAGTAGTAGGAACACAATCCAATAAATGCCCTCACCACTGTAGTTGTTCTCGGTGTAGGCCACCCACGAACCTTTTCAAGGTTCCTCGCAATAAGGCTGGAGTCCACGACTGGAGACCACGTGTCCCAGGAAGGTAACCTGTGGTTGTGCTAATTGGCAATTCCTTGCATTCAACTTGAGACCAGCAGCACGGAACCGGCTGAACATCTCTCCAGGGCTTTGTATGTGGTCCACAAAGGAGTGACCAAGCACAAGGACATCATCCAGGTAAATTAAACATTCCTTCCAATGCAGGCCATGGAGCACCAGCTCCATCAGTCTCTGAAAAGTGGGTGGGGCATTAGTGAGACCCATGGGCATAACTTAAAATTGATATAGGCCGCTGCCTGTATTGAATGCAGTTTTCTCCTTGTCATGTGGATCAAGCATGACCTGCCAATATCCACTTGATAAGTCCATTGTATTGAACCAGCACGCGCCGGACAGGCTGTCAAGTGCATCTGCAGGGCGTGGAAGGGGGTATGAATCTTTAATGGTCACTGCGTTCAACTTCCTGAAATCAATACAGAATCTGTAGCTGCCATCTTTTTTCCGGACCAGAACGACAAGCGAGGACCAGGGGCTACAGCTCTCCTCAATGACGTCCTGTGAAAGGAGCAGCCACACCTGCTTGTCTATCACCGTTTCCATGTTGGGCGAGGTTCTGTATGCTCTCTGTTTCATGGGTGGAACCTCCCTGGTTTTGATGCAATGTTGGACTACGTCAGTGTGTCCATAGTTATGGTCATTAGCACTGAAAATGTCACTGTAAGTCAGAAGTAAAGCGTCAAGCTGCTGTCGCTGCTCAGGAGTAAGTTCTGCCTAATTAAGGTCCACATTTGGGACTGATTGTTGAGGGGAGTGTCCTGTTTTCAAAGCAACTGTGGCTACTTTAGCTTCAACTACACAGTAGTCATTGTTACTGTCTGTTCCTAGTGGATGGAAATCTCCTAGCCTAGTGTCACCTGGAACCTGGAACGCAATACAGAACTCAGTCAAAGCCTTTGTCTCCTCATCATTTCCTCCTCATCTTGATTACTGCCATACACCTAAAAGAACCAGAACACCTTAACACCTCCCCAACATATACACTCCTGAATAGAATCTTAAGCCCAGGGGAAAAATTACAAGTATTTGCGTTTTGCACTGGTGGTTCGTAACCTGGTGTTTCGTAACCAAGCAGAGCTTCAAAATGCAAAAAGAAGTTACAGGAGCAAAAGCCAAAAAATAGAGCGTAGGTTATTTATTGAAAACTGCCTTTAAACTCAAACAGGCTGTTCATCAGCTGATCAAAAGTTTAGAACCATAGCTTAAAAAAACCAAAAACAGAACTAAAACATTTAGAGAATTTAGATAGTACTTTATTAATCCCTCGGGAAGGTTCCTCCGGGAAATTCAGTTCTAGCAGCAGTACACCGACACATTATAGTTACAAGAATTAAAATGGGGGGGGGGACAAAAAAAAAATAGAATGAGTACACGGATATAATATAAAAGCAGTATATGCATAATTGGTATGGTTATTGTTCGGAAGGTAATAATAAATAACAGGGCTATTGCACAGATCATTATTGCAGTTTGAGTTATAATAAGTATAATAAGTTATAATGAGTATAATACATAGTATAATACATAGTATAATATAACGAGTATAATATGTGTGGGACTCATAGGAGGCCTAGGCTTAACGAGGATTGGAATCTGAACATCCTTGCAGTAGACCGATTGAGATGGCATATTATGTTTCTTGTATGTTTGAAACCTGGTTTACAGATGTTTGGTAACCAATCAGGACTTAGAAGTCCATATAGGGGAATTTGTCTTATAGTATATTAAAGTGCCGATTTCTAGGTGCATTGCGCATTGTACTTGAGTGTGGCTGGAACACTATGCTGGATTGCTGAATAAAGAAGAAAACTTTGCTCATTACATGCGAGGTCTGGAGTTTGATTCAAGTGTGACAAAGTGAGAGTGATTATAGAGTCATAGCTGTTTGGGTTAATTCTGGTCACCACAAAAGTTTACAAGCTCTATTTTGGCAAGAGCTCTGTGTATGCTCTCTGACTCGATGCTAATCATCTTCATCATTGCTGTTTAAATCACTCATTGAGTAATTTGTTCACCTTTTCAATAGCTAGAAACTTCCCTGGTCAGCACGGTGGTGGAATAGAGAAAGTTACTGAATTGGATGGGTTGGTGAAATTTTATGAACGCATAATATGTGTTGCATACACCAATTCCTAATAAAAGTACACTGTTATAGAACTACAAAGATGCAGTTCAATGCTGTAAATTGGCTCCGCGTCATGGAATGGGCGTGCTCAGATAGATAAAGGCGTGTTCACTCCAAATTCCAGCTGACCAATAGACGTGTGAGCTGCTAAGGCGCCCTGCTTTGTTCCTGTCGTCATTTCATGATCGGACAGTAGTTGTGTGCGATACTGCAAGATTTGGTATCGATGCAATACCAGGTAAATACAGGGAAAGTATCGCCGATACGATACCGATATTAATACTTTTTATTAATTAAGGTGGATGCATCATCAAATTGCTAAAACAAAATTAATTTTCATTAGCTTTAAGTGTTTTTGTAATTTTTTTTGATTAATTAGATAAAACCCAGGACAGAATTTGGGCAAAGTTTATAAGCAAATAAATACTGTAGTGTGGCAGTACCGGCTGGCAGCGCCGCATGTTGGACTGATGCTGGCTTGAAAATAGTACTCAGTAATCGCTTGTGTGATTATAAATGTACTGTGTGTTATATGTCATGTACAGTATAGTGGTTAATGTTTATTGAATGTAGTGTGCGTGTATGTGTGCGTGCGCCCACTGTGTGTATGAGGAGTAAACGGGGCGCCGTGCAAGGTGAGCAGTGCGGGTGTGTGGGTTGTAGTAGTGCAGGTGTAATAAAAGCCATCTTTAAAAGTGTAAACAGAAGAAACTCCTCCATGTTTCCATGGAAGCTGCTCTCACTTCTGTGCATGCAGACAAACATTTTCCTGGAGAAGGTGAGCCGGTCTCTCGGCGGTCCTGCCGGGTATCTCCTCTAACTTACATCAGCCTTGCTTCACGGTTCCAGCCTCTTAAGTCTTCCTTTCCCAGATTTCATGCTGGTTGGCTTTGGAGCAACGCTGAAGAAGAGGCAACATTCATTAGACCCTTTATTTACATCGCGATGATGAAACGGGACAGATTCAGAGCAAGCTCGTGATCCCCAGAGGCTTCCTTAAACATCTTACATCCACAGGGAGTGTGTGTGAGTGAACACAATTATTCACACATCCTGAGGAGACCTTAAACAAACCGAGGATTTAAGAGATCCTTGCCCCAGCTCAAACTTGGGGGCCATTGGCCAGCAAAGTCAGACATATTTTCATACCTTCTATGATTTTGTTCACATATTACAGCAGCCGTCCTTTGAAACACCGATTTCACAGTTGTCTTGACTCTAGCGCCAGTGCTCAGTGACTCACCTAGAAACCCATCCAGCCCAACTGGCTGTTCTGTGCACTGAGCCATTTTACTCCATGATGACTAAGATCCCGAGATGGGTGGGGGGGGGGGGGTGGCATTTGAAACTTTTGTGGATGGACAGGACCTGCCATTCGGTGTTGTTGTGTTTTTACTGCTCATCCAGTACAGGGCCCTGGATGATAGAATAATAATAATAATAATAATAGTCATTATTATTATTACTATTATTATTAGTAGTAGTAGTAGTAGTTATATTGCTGTTGTTTTTGTTGTTGTTCTTGCTGTTGTTCCCTAGCCATCTGCCACTCTTCCCGATACTCCAGTAAATTGTCAAGACATTAAGTGGCTGAAATTGTAAGTTATTTTGCATTAAAATGAGGATAAAACAGTTGAATTCAAGTCAGACTATTTAAAGATAATTAGAATATTCATTACATGTATCCATTGCAGGACAATAACATGTATGCTGCATGAATGAAGCAACCTGGACACAGAGGTGCCTGATTTATTCACACTCAGACAGGATGGAAAGAAGTCATACATTCATGGCAGATTTACGTACTAAACATCTGAAAATGTATTGTGGACTTTTTATATTTCGACAAAGCTATTTTTTATTTCTTAAACAGAAAAAACCTCAGACCCAGGTTCTGGAACGGCAAACAAAACCACGCCAGTTACTAAAGAACAGACTGAATATCAGAACAAAGACACCAAAACATCTACTAATTACTCACTATCCTTTGTGACTGAGATACCAGCTCAGGTATTGTAAGACTGGGATGGACCAGACCCACTGGGTTTGTGTCACTTTCAAATGGGATCAATGCTATTTAAATGTTAGAGTCTTGCATATCTCTAAAAACTGATGGAAATATGGCATTATCTACAGATATCAAACAGCAATTATCCAAACTATTTTACATGTAGGCTGTATGCGTGGGCATTTACTATCCAGGTCAGGGGATTACAGTCAAGAGCAAAGACAGTTGAGCTCTTCATAGTGCTCTTTCATCACTGTTGGATAAAAGACCTGGATCAGAGGAGCCAGCAGTTCCTCTCTCATTTGTCCAGCAAGAGATAGTGATGAAGGAGAGAATGATGGAGCACTATCTGTGAATGGGGTAAGACTGTGTCAGGCTTAAGCTGTCCCACGGGAGTTTTACTTACACAAAAATGTTCTGAGGGCAGGAAGAAAAATGATTGGTTCAGAGATATAATCAATCAGATTGTAGAGGAAGTGGGTCCAAGCAACTAGAGGAGGCGGGCTCAACCAATCAGATGTCTTGGTCCCGCCTCCTCTACAGTCTGATTAGTTCTCTGAACCAATAATTTTTCCTTCGGCCCTCAGAACATTTTTGTGTAAATAAAACTGCCACGAGCATCCGAGAGGACTTTGAAGGAACAGGGCGTGCAGGACCGCCTGGTCAAATGGGAGTACGTGGCCAAGGTCTACTGACTGTACTGCAGGCATGTAAGGGCACGGGGGGGGGGGACACTAACTCGAAACTCACACAAATTTATTTTCAAATTTATTTCCATTTATTATTATCTTGCGTGTAACTCGTCATGATATGTCTAAAGCCATTTTTAAAGATTCTGTTTCACCATATGCCTGCATATTTTAAAATGGCAAAGCTTGACTTGACTTCATGTTTTACGTCAGCTGCGAATAATTTTACAACAAGGGGAACCATGTTACTCTCCTCCTGATTCCACAGAAGCAGTGACCGTGGCTGATATTGACTTAATTGCCAGTAACTTGTGATAAATATGTTCTGAGTCTGACAGCACTGGAGGTTTTTGAAAGCAGACATCCGCTGCCGATGCTTTAAAATCAGCCATGTGTGGCAGTATGTGGTTTAACATGGTGGTAAAAGTGATGGAGGCCGCTCAGAATTCCTTTTTGACAAACAGATGCGCGGCATATGAGAAGCGTTAAACAGAGAGCCCCCCGATCCCACTCGTCACCCACTCCTGGCCCCCGAGGACGGATATGAAATTCGTGAGAAGCCCAGCAGACCTTGACACAAGCAACCGACAGACTTCAAACGGTGTTTCTGCTCTAAATGGACAGGAGGTGCTGTGTGTCATGGGTGGAGAGGCATCTGTGCCCGACATGACTCAGGAAATGCACCACAAACACGCTTTTACCTCATTAAAGTCAAAATTACCCACAATCCCCTGCATAATGATGCAAAGGCATGAGCTACAGACAGCTCAGTACAATGAGTTTTCTCACAAATTCAGCTAGTCGATTTCATTCTTTTATTCTTATGCTATAGTTACCTTTCTCATTTACTGGAACTGAATTTTATTACATTGCAATCTTTAATTTAGGGGCCTTATCCCATTACAGTATACTCATTTTTTCGGGTGTCAGTCCTCAGTAGTCAAATAAACAGGATTACAGTGTAACAGGAATATGCAGCCTTACAGCTGAAATCACACTGCCATAACTTCCAAAACCTGTAAAGATTTATCACATGACCCCCCAGTTTCACTCTAGATAAACTTTACATTTCAAGTCTGAAAACCCATGTTTCAATATTATGACTGACTGGCACTAGTGGAAACATGAAAACAGTGGCCTAGTTTCATAGCTGGACTTTAAGCTGATGTGATACAAATGCTTCCAAAATACAAGCATTAATTTTAAATAGCCACTAATGGAACGCAACAGCGGGTTGGGACTCCATATCCCAGGAATCACGGGGATGGCACTTAGGATTGGGTGACCTTCTACCTTTCTGTCTTCATTCATTCATTTTCCATACTCACGTGTGCAAAGCAGGCTTATGGGGGTCCAGAGCCTGTCCCGGACACAATGAGAGCTAAGCAGGGAATAAGCCGAGATGGGGTCCCAACCCATCGCACTTATGTTTTCAATTCGGACAGTAGAATATTCCTGATATGTAATTTTGTGACATTTTGCTGTAATATATTATAATATCTAATATTTAATAGCATAAAACCTTAAGTAGTAAAATATCTGCAGCAGAAACTGGAATGAGTAATAATTTAGCCCCATGCCATGGCATCAAAGCTATTGCTATTACGTCAGTGGCTCTCATAGGAATTAAAAGACAAAAACACGCAGTGCAATGATACTTGACATCAGCTAAACAACATTGATAGTAATTACATTAATAACATTACTAATTTGTGCAGCGGCTGTCCAATAAATATATCAAGTGCTTTGTATTTAATTTTATTGTGGAGGCTGTGGTTCAGGCTAAACAGGTGAATCTTTAATCTGTGATGGAGACTCTACTAATTCACATGGGAGTTCTAAATGAATTAGGTGTCACCAACATCTATGCTTCATTGAGTGATATTTTCTCTCCTCCTGGACCAGAGGGTCAGCAAAGAGAGGGGCTTCCATAGCAACAGTGAAAAACTCCACTTTGTACAAACGTTTCTACAAATGAGATCTTTACATTTTACATGCATTAGTCATTGCCAATGCAGTTGATAGTACAGTGCTTATCAAAACAAAATGATGACCAAGGTGTGAAAGCGGGTGTCAGGGTCAGCCCCTGTTGTATTACTCGGTGTCCCTTCCCTGTTTGGCCAGCAGGCATTGCTGGTCATCCCGTCCTTCGTGTTTGTCTTCGAGTTTCCGCTGTTACCTGTCTGGCTATGTGGCTCTATGTGTTGAGCGTGTGGTTGCTCGTGAGCCCGCCCTGTATTCAAATCCCACCTCCTCTGTTTTTGCATTTTCTTTACCCCAGTGTTTCAGTTGAGTTTCTCTAGTTCTGTTGTCTGATTTTGTAGTTGGTTTTTGTTTTGTTCCTTGTGCCCCTGCTTGTCTTTACCTGTTTGTAATTCCCTAGTGTTGGTTTCTATTTCCCGGTTTTCCTTGATTAGTTTTCAGTTTCCCTGTTTTGTACATTTGAGTTTATTAGTTTCACCTGTGCCCTATTTTCCTGGTCCCTGTTAATTAGCCTCACCTGTCCTGTGTTAGTCTCGTTACCCCTTAGTATTTTAGTTCCTGCTTCTGTTCAGTTCCCTAGTGGTTCATTGCCTTTCATAGTTGGTGCTTGTGTTCATAGTTGGTGCTTGTGTTCATAGTTGGTGCTTGTGTATCCCTTTTTTAATTTTTTATTTTTTTCATTAAAAGTTTTTGACCCCCCGTGGTCTTTTTTTTTTTGTGGTTTTTGTATTTTATTTAATAAAACCCCTTATTTTGTCTGAGCCGCAAGTGGGTCGTCCACCATTTTTTGCTTGTTATGCCTCATTCTTGTGCCCAAGTCGCCCCGCACCCAGGACAGCGAGATGAATGTAAGCCTGTAAACCTGCAGAATTTAGGCTTCTTCACTCCCTGGACCTCTATTCAGCACCTCTTTCTTCCTAACCTGAGCCTTTTTATTGCCGTTTTCTTTCAAAAGTTTCGTCTACTTTACCATGTTATTCATCTTCTGTTAGGCAACCTTGTGTGTCTTCATAGGTACCATTGAATTAAATGTATTATTAATATTGACATGTGAGTATGGCATTAAAACGATTAGTTGAGCAGCTTGACAAATGAAGTTTGAGCTCTTCTGCACACAGCCAGGTTCCCACGCACTTTTAGATTGGATTACTTTTTTAAAAACGCTACATTACTTCGCCACTAAAAATTGTCTTTCTAAGGACATGTACCGTTACAATTTAAGGTATGTAAATATGTCCAGTTTTCCTGATGGTCCCAGAACATTATCCCAGTAATACAACTATGACTACAAATAAGACTACTACTGCAGTAATAGCTGAAGAGAGTAGTGGTAACACTGCCGCTTTGCACTCAGATCTAGGTCATGGGGTTAAGACTACACAGTATATTTGCAGTATACAAATAAAGAGCACTGTTATAAAATACTTTATTACACAACACTATTTTTCAGACTTAATGAACAAATACAAAGTCCTGGTAATGTTATGCTGACATTGAGAGAACCTCTGCTAAAATGTTCTATTAATGTTACAGTAAGGGTATTTTCTGCCAACTTTGGGAAGACCTTCACATAACATTGGCTAAAGTTCTAGGTATGTTCCCTGTTAGCTGGGTCAGCCGATGTTTTCGTCTAAAAAGCAACATACAAACGGTAATGAGAGAAGTGTTGATCAGTATTTTTTAAAGCAATCAGGCTTATGTGGCTTGCTCATTGGCCATGACATCACTGTACCAGCGATGGGACTTGAACCAACAACCTTCCAGTTGCACACTTAGAGTCCTACCCCTCAGAGGCACACATTGTGCCTCTCTTGAACTTGGTATTCCTGGGTAGGAAGAGAGAATCATTATGCCAATATGACAACATCATTCACCCATGAGACAGAGAAACGGAGGATGGATGAAATTGTAACTGACCTTCTCAAGCTCCCCACCCTATAGGTGGTCTTTAGTAAGGTGGGGGTGAAGATGAATATGCCAGCCCCACTGGCTGCCCTATAGACAGGTAGCCTGTTCGGTTCAAAATATAACTGGTGTCCTGCTAGAACAGAGAAGGCTTTGTATTCTAACAGCAATTCTGAAAAAGTGGAGTTTGAAGGAAGGGAGTGCACTCTACAGAACAACTCAAACTCTCCACTTTTTATCAAATGTGAGCTACAATTTTGTGAGCTGATATAACAGCAATGTATTTTATTCCACTTCTTATCTGGATTTATACCTTAGAAATAATACTTTTGAAATCCCCTTAGATGGACAGAATTGGGAAATTATCTGACCGATTTTCATTTTTTGGGGTTCTGTATTATTGGAATTCAGCTGTAAGCCCAAACCTGGGACTGATCAGCACCCATTGTGAATCTAAAGGAGAGCAATTTGCTTTTTCTCTCTTTTTTATGTCCTGGCTACATTCAATTTCTGAACATATCTGAAGGCAAAGTTTGGCGCCGAGACACAGGTGTGATTTAACCAAGGACATCCCGCACTTCTTATGTCGGCTGAGAACAATGAAATTCTCCCGACGTGAGACTTGCATCCACATCCACCAATGGCGTCGCTTCATTCTGTTGCCAGATAAACCCCATCAGGGATATGCTGTGTTCATTCACAGAGCTCCCTGTTCTCTTTACCTTTCTGACACAGGACTCCTTGTCGGGTGCTGTTTCTGTCAGAGTGAGTCTGTGGCGATTATTCTGCTTCTTAATCCACGGAGTAATACTGAATACAGGTCTGCCAGGTTTGTATCAGAAAGAGTAGAGTATACGTTTCTCAGAATTACATTTACGATTAACTATTTTGGTTGCAGACTTTGAGCACCCAAGATAAATCCAGCCCGGAAAATCTTTTGGCGCTTTTCCACTGGCATACAAGAACCAAATCGTACCCAAGCTGTGCCGCAAAGAGAGACTGGCTACAGCACGTTTCCAGCTCACTTTTGTTTTCCACTGTGGAAGGGTCGGCAAAGTAATGGCATTACTGAGATTGTAGAGTGACAGCGATGTAAAATTGAAGACACGCTTGTTAACTGTCCACACGGTGTACGTCATGATTTACTATAGCTAATTTCCTAATTCTGTAGCACATATATGAATATCAGCATGTTATGTTAGCATCCAACACTAGCAGGATTAGCATTTGCTTGTGTAACTTTGCATTACGAATACTTGCTGTTCATCTGTTCTATAGCACTTTTTTTAAG
The DNA here is from genome assembly GCA_015164015.2 of Brevimyrus niger. Classification (NCBI taxonomy): domain Eukaryota; kingdom Metazoa; phylum Chordata; class Actinopteri; order Osteoglossiformes; family Mormyridae; genus Brevimyrus; species Brevimyrus niger. The sequence continues at coordinate 14,257,365 of JAABNY020000046.1, forward strand.
CAGGAGCTTGGAATTTTCAAGTTACAAGTGATCGGGAATGTGATACAATATACAGTATCATGATCTGCAATACTGTTAATAGTGAATAATACAGTATATAAAATATGCCCTGTTTTCCTCAGCAAGGTTCGGGTACAGCTTGGGTAAGGCTTGGGTGCGTCTCGGGTACACCTCGGGTAAGGCTTGGGTATGGCACATAACAAAATTCACATGGCGAGTGAATTATGAATTGATTAATTATGAAGCATTTGCATGCAAGTGTTTGATAGCAAGACCAACGTCACGTCATAATGTCTCATTCTTGTGGACAGCATATATATTAAAAATACATTAGTGATGGACAGCATATATAATAGGACAGCCAGTGATCCACAGCAGAGAGGCTTCAATGACCGGGGAAAGGACTGCCAGTGACCTTACAGCCCTGAGATTTACAGATGGCTTTTTCCTTGGACTTTGCATATGCACTTCTTCTACGGCTACGCCTGCAGTCTAGATCTTTCACATTCAAGGTTTCGCATTACAAATGAAGGCAAACTTTTCTTTCATAGTCATTGCAAATCACTGTGAAACGTTCAATGACAGGTGGCAAGCCATTCAAAGTTCAAAATCCAGGAGCGACAGCAGGTTGTTTTTAAAGGGAAACGTAAATCATTGTGCTTCCCTCTACTTAGCTATGCAGAGGCCGACAACAAGACAATGACTCTGCCTCCTTCATTTTTTCGTTTTAGCATAAGCTTATTTGGTGTATCTAATCCCGCACATCGGTGTACGGCAGTTTCCTGTGTTAATAGCCAAGTCTTCACATTCCGACAGGCTTGAAGAACATTTTTCCATGAGTTACACTAATGGAAGAACATTATCTCAGCCAGAACCTAGAAAGGCAGAGCTGGGAGTTTCTGTACAATTATCCGAAAGATGTTAATGGTCACATAAAAATACATGAGTGATGAAAAGAGTTTTTGAGGTACAAAAACCTGCGCGATGTGGGTGTGGGGGCTAGACAAATGGTGAAAACACTTTTTGGTACAATTAACTCAATGAGAACTAAACGAAGTCTTCAGAATATCCGGCATAATTTAGCTTTAATTTCCTGAATATGGAGGATGAAAATGGAATTTTAAATTCATGGCTTCAGGCTTTTCCATCCGGGGAAGAGGTTTGCTTAATCCATTTTAATTTCTCCTAGCGGGAGACATGGTGGGGTTGCATTCTCTTGCCAGTTCCTTCCAGTGTCGTTTCACATGACAAGGTCCTCAAAATTGAGCTTTTTCATGCTCTGGCCTGCAGATTCCCATTCCAGTTGTTGGGTAGCACGTGTGGGAGAATCTGCACTGGCCTTTGGGGGGAGGGGGGGGGGTGGCCGGGCTGCGGCAACCTGGGTTTCAAATTGTCGCAACGTTGCCCCCACCT
>JAABNY020000046.1:14258787-14269290 GCA_015164015.2 Brevimyrus niger
CAACGTCCTCAAATTGTTTCTTCCCCGGTCCGGGGGCCTTCCTGCCCCTTTGGGGGGGGGGGGGGGGGGGGGGGGGGGGGGGGGGGGGGGGGGGGGGGGGGGGGGGGGGGGGGGGGACGTGCTGGAGCATACTGGTTTTGAAATTGATTCAATTATGACCCCATCTGCAAGCCCAACATCCAAATATTGGGCATGGAAGGCTGGTCTGCACCCCTGCTGCAGATTGACGAGTCAGCAGTTCTGCTGGAAGTTCCTTTTTTTTACCGGCTCAGATGAACACTTTATGCAGAGTGTGACCGTAAACCGCTCAGAGTCCAGAGTTCATTAGCGAGCTGTGAAGTGCCAGATGCGCCGATCCCATGGCCACGGCCATTAATGGGGCAGAGGGAAGCGTAAAATCCTCTGTTGTTAAGCAGTGCCTGCTTAAAAAAAAAAATACTGCCCAAACTGGCTGCAGAGAGCAGTAAAACAATAATTTAAGAAAGGGAAACGCGGCAAATGATGCCTACTGGCGTTGTGTTCTCCATTAAAGGCTCCGTTCAAAGAGGCAGAGTTTGATAAATGTTGTACCCTTTTTCCCGCCTCTAGGTCATTAGCCCTTAATAAATAATCCTTAGAAAAATCCGAGTGGGAGATCATATAAATGGGATGTGAACAGAACAGCCCCATTCCGTTTGTGTGCCGCAGGTTATCGCGTCATTAGTTACCAGAAGTTCTCAATGCGTTGACTTAGAGAAAGGACAAGAGATGCCTGTCATAGTTAGCTTTTTATTAAAACGAAGGGCTTTCTGTACTGCAGCTAGCTAATTGCAATGACCTCCACATTTCACCATAATCCATTTCGCTGCAGGATCTGACTTTGGCTGACCTGTCAGTTTATTTAATTGTAAATATTCCCTCTGCGTGGTATCAGCTTGGCCTCTTTGACTTTGCTTTGGACTGAATTAGAAATGAATAGAAGAAGAATTATAAACAAAATGCTCCCCCAACATCTCTGCCGCATGAATGATAGGCCTGTATCTGACAGGGGGTCAGATTCCAGTAGCCGCTGATGTAGGTCAGTCCTTCCTCCCCCTTGGACTGTTTAATGGCTGACCAAAGCCGCAGTGTTAGCAGTTAGCTTGGAAGCTACGCTAGGAACATCAGTCATCATTTAATATGTGTCTTCTTGCAGAAGTACCTTCTCATAGGTTTGTGCCACACATGACCTTTTGGCCTTTGTTTCCCGGCTTAGCAAGGGCAATTCTAGGATTAGGGGTCACTTTCGGGGCCAATCAGCTTTTAGCTGGGCCGGGTGTCCCTGTGAGCCCGCCTTTGTATGTTCCCCTACAGCAGTGTCCTCCAGTTGATCCATCAGCGGGGACCGTGCAGATTAAGTAAGAAGCTTATTTATTATTATTTTTGAAGAAAGAAAGAATTCTACAAACTGATGGTGGCCATTTTCAGAATGTCTCAGTTCCTCACCCTGTCTCTGACAAGTTCATTTATCCCTTTAATTTTTCATGGCTGACCTATTGAAAGTGTATGACATCCTGAATAAAATATTACAGTAGGCTTGGTGCTTTCTAGGATAGATAGACGGAGAGACACAAGGCCGTCTTACTGGGGTGTGGGTGAAATGTTCTCTGACCTCACCAGGACCTCCACCTATCCCATAGCAGTGATATACAATATAGAGCAACCCCCTGGGGATAAATTATCTTTTTGCTTACTCCATCTTGCTCTCCATGACACACATAGACACATATGCAGGGTAGAGCAGCTACCGTCCATGGCATACATCACAAAATTAAAATGCATTTTGTGGTCCAGAGGCTTACCATTGCCTTATCGCACCCCTAGGCTTGGGGACTGACCCCACCTCACCGATCGTTGAGTACGCACCATTCGTGTTTCCATGTGTCACACAGGTTTTCTGCAGCTAGTGGAATTTTTTTTATCACAATCGAAATACCAGCAGTTCAGCATCGACTCAGAACTGTGTATGACGCCATGTGAGTGTGGGTGCGTACACTGTATGTACAAGTATCTGGACACCCCTATTAATAAGCGGAATTGGCTAATTAACTCCGTCTTTGCTGACACGTGTTTATAATGAAACGTACAGTTATGTAGCTAACACTGGCAACAGAATGGGTGAGTTTATTGACTCATCAATTGTAATGTGTCAGTTTGTCATACAGACAAGCATGCACACCCACCCCCCCACTAGATAAAAAGCATCACCCGCAGCACAATTTGGAGACTGGTGCCCCCTCCGTATACCAAAATTCCCACCCTAGGGTGCCACCTTAGTATTTCCACTTACAGTATACCCCCCCAGCCCCCACCCCATGAAAATCTTGGGCCTGACTGTTTCATGTGTTTTGACTCTACAATCCTTCAAATCTCAGCCCTGTGAAGTGATTGTGGTGTTTTAGTTGTGATGTGCTAGATCACACAAGCTCACAGCCAGGGACCTGACCAGTCAGCATCAATGCCCAACCTGAATGGCAGCGAGTCCCGCCAGCAATGGTCCAGCAGTAGTGAGCCTGTTCCAGCCGAAAAGGGAAAACCAACTTCCTGGTAATTCCCTTAGTTTCAGAATAAGATGTTGCCTGATGTCCACAAACTCTGTCTATGAGTCCTGTTTAGGGCCCTTTTCCACCCTGTGGAGCCTGAAGTAGACTCCATGCCCCACAAAGACCTTAACCACGATAAGGCGTTGGAATATTGCAAGTGTTATTTCCAATGGGCTTGACACAAATCCATATTAAATATTATATTAAATTCTTTATTGTATCCCATTCTTTTTCCATTACTTTTAAATACCCACTTGCTGGCAGGCATTTAAATTGGCTTTCTTAGATTCCACGTTCACATTTTATCCATCTGAATATTTTAACTGAAGCAATTCGGTTTAAGTGCTTTGCTCAAGGGGAAGAGTCTGCAGAAACCCCTTTGACATGTGAACCGACAACCTTTTGGTTACAAATCCGTGTTGCATAACTGCTGGGCTACCTGCTGCTTTGCTAAAATGGTTTCCTTTCAATTTTCCCAGAATGCACATGATGCTCCAGATTGTCTATGGCCGCGTTTTTTTTTTTTTTCCCTACTCCATATCGAGAGCAGAAGTTTGCTCCACACCAGCTAACCAGGCAATAATTTATTTTACAATATGGTCTTGGCTTTGCGTCAAAATAAGCACAATGTGGCTCCCCACCGCGTTGGCAGATGTGAGAGTAATCAAGCTAGGATCCTGATTAAGCCACAAAGTAAACAGCTTTTACTTAATACTCTTCAGAAGAACGTGTGACCTCTATTGTTGCTCATGTCTTCAGATTGAAATCCACTTTCCATTGGGTGGACGGGTCCTTGAAATCTCATCCTCTTTATCAAGCCCACGTGGCACCATCCTTCCCAGAATAGAAATAATTAGCTCACAGAACTGAAGAACAGAAACCCCCGCATAAGGAACGGAACAGCACAGGTTACCTCACTTCCTGTCTCTCAGGGGTAATGTTATTGTCTGCAGTTTTACCGCAATCAGCAAGGTCAGCTACAGTATAAGGCAACCGGATGACTATTAGTCTCCATTGCCTGTGTGTCTGCGCTGACACAGAAGCTTATCTGCCTTTAATCATTATCTATAAAGAAAACAGGTTAATTAGTTGTTAGGAAGCTAAGCTGAAGACAAAAATTCTCCCAGAGAGGAAGTTTGTATTTTTGTTAGATCCTGATTCTGAATTTCTGTAGTAAAAATAAAATAGTGTCTGAAGGGGTAAATGAACCATAAAATAAATTGAACATAGTGATCAATAGATTAGATAGATAGATAGATAGATAGATAGATAGATAGATAGATAGATAGATAGATAGATAGATAGATAGATAGATAGATAGCAGGTGATTCTGGGGCTAGTATATCTTTAAATATAAAAACTCATAATAAACACTTGGAATCACAAAAAGGCACCTTGTTTACTGGAAAAGGTTACTGCCTGGAGGCAGGAACAGGTCTCAATGCCGTAATGAGAGTGGAGCAGTTGGGGTCGAGATGCACACGGCATCGCTAACTGCGTTCAGGGCACTTCTGTGTTCTTCTCTAGCTATAGACGATGGGGAAAGAAGGTGGCTTGGCTGGATAATCATATCCATAGGTGGAGGGTAGTGATGGTGGTGGGTGTTGGTAGTGGTGGTGATGGCTGGTGATGGTGGGTGGTGGGCGGTGGAGGAAATCTCTCAAGGCTGCTGGGTTGAAGAAATGCCTCAACAGGATCACTGGTCACGTGGTCCATCCATTTTTTGACGGACAGTGTGCAGATGGGATGAATCGGGTAGCCATTTTTTATTTAAATCTGCACACAAGTTCTCCAGGTAACTGGAAATGAAGTCCTGGCCGGGGATTCTTCCAGGCAGCTGTCTCTCTTGTTGTGAGAAACATTATTAGCATTTGAAGTAAGGCATTATCCAATCAAATTAAGATGGGCCTTCTCAAAACTTTCCACTTTAAGGATTAATGCTCTGCCGTCTTCCGTTCTACTTCCAGGCTACAGTACTGCTGTTTTTTCCAGTCAATACTAGATTTCCCGAACCCACCTCAGCCTTTTAGTGGGAAACTGGCGGCTCTGAAGATGCTGGACACCTGCCCAGGAGACGCAGATGCTGTGAAGTGCCCCGCTGGTCATTTTTAAAAAGGGAAAGTCTTTTACTCATCCCACATTAATTATTCACAAGGCGATATCTGGAATGCAAGTGGCAGGTCCATTGTCCTTTCTTTACAAAGTCAGAGTGATAGGATGGATACCCGCATTCTGACTCCGCCGACTGGGTGGTTGGAAATAAGAGGCAGAAAAACTCATTGAATTATGAATGATTTTAATCTCAAAGCTCACAGATCACAGACGTTGGGACTTTAGCATTCGGTGGACCGCTCCATGCGGACTGAGAAGCCAGAAATCTTTGGAAGATGCCGTGTTACATTGGATGCTATTGTCAGACAAGTGTAAGAACATAACAATGACAAAAGAGCAAACCTTCCAGATTCTTGGTTTGACTCAGCAAGAGCTAAGTACATCCATTTAGACATACATTATTTATCTAGCAGCTTTTGGAGACGGCTTCTTTGGAAACGTTAAAAGACATGGTAATGTCAAGGTTTACAGACTAATTATGTTAACCAAGATACAGTTGTACGCATGCATGCATGACTTACGACTTCTAGGCTAGGGCTAGATCTGTCTTCCATCTGTAGTTCTTGATTAATGTAGCACTTTTTTCATTTATTAAAAATTGATTTTTATCCCCATAATCCAATCATGGCAATAGTCTTGTATTAATGTTTCATTCTGTGCTCAGTTGTAAATTATTTCTATTAGAACATTTGAATCATTAGTTAAACATAAACAGAATTAATTTGTAGGTAATATTTCAATTCAGGTCAAAGTGAATAATTAATTGGCAATACCAGTGAAGTCACATTCTCCCCACAATGCAATATGTAAGTATAGTTTCAGAGGACATACAAATGAATAGATCCCAATCTATGCTAATGCAAATGCTTAGACGTGGGTAGATATGGTCCTGAAAGTAAAGGTCCAGACCAATATTTTTATTTTCAACCAACCAGATGAATATAAAAAGTCACCACCACACAGTTCTCTGCTGCAAGTCATGTCGTTGTGCAATCTTACCACCTGACCACTGGATCCAATCCCTTCCACAATGCTTCATTCATTCATTCATTCATTCATTCATTCATTCATTAATCTCTCAAGACCTCCTTCCCTTCATCACCACTATCATTAATAGCTCCATAACATCTGATCATGTACTAATGGAATTCAAAAAAGCCAGGGTTACTCCCATCCTGAAGAAACCAACTCTGGATCTCTCAGACATCAGCAACTACTGACTGGTATCACTTCTCTCTTTTCTTTCAAAAATCCTTGAACGTGCAGTTTACAATCAGCTGCTTCTCTGTCTCTCTCAGAACAACCTTCACTACCCTAACCAATTTTGCTTCAAAATGGCTCATTCCACAGCCGTCTTGACCGTCACTGAGAAGCTACATGCTGCTAGAGTGGCCAAACTGTCATCTGTCCTGATCCTCCTTGACCTTTCAGCAATATTCAACCACAAGACTTTGTTGTCCATCCTGATCTTGGAATTCATGGCTCAGCATGGCAATGGTTTGCTTCTTACCTAGAAGGTCTATCAAATCAAGTAACGTGGAAGGGATCCATACTCTACCCAGACTTTCCACTGGTGTCTTTTAGGACTCAGTTCTTGGTCCTTTTCTGTTCTTCCTCTATACTAGATCCTTTGGTGAGGTCATATCCTCACATGGGTTCTCACTCATATCACTGCTATGCAGATGACACTTATCCTCACAGCTTATCCTCTCCTTTCTGACACTGATGTCTCCACGCAGATCTTGGCATATTTGGCAAACATCTCATCATTGATGACAGCTCATCAGCTGAAACTCAACCCCAGCAAAACTGAACGACTGTGCATCCCAGCTTATCCATCCTCACATCAGGATCTTCCTGGACAACTCTCCAATTTGTCACCGCTCATAATCTTGAGTCAACCGTGGACCATCACCTGTCCTTTTCCTCACTCATTGCCAATCCTTCCCGCTCATGTCGATTTCCTCTTTTCAATATCAGAAGGGTTCATCTATTTCTTTCCACACAAGCTACTTAGGTACATCCCTTGTCATCTCGAGACTAGGCTACTGTAACTCACCGCTAGCAGGTCTGCCTCTGAGTGCCATGCTTCCTCTGCAACTCATCCAGAATGAGCCCTCCCAGGTTCCCCCACACCACACCACTGGTATGCTCCCTTCACTGGCTCCCTGTAGCTGCCCGTATCAGATTCAAAACACCGATGCTCATCTATAAATCCAAAAATGGTGCAGCGCCCACCTACCTAAAAGAACTTATCTCACTCTGCACTGCACCGTGTTCTCTCTGATCTTCCAGCACTGCTTGAGTGGTCCCACCATCTCTCATGGTGCAAGGAAGACACGCATCTAGACTCTTCTGTGTTTTGGCACCAAAGTGGTGGAATGAACTTGCCCTAGATGACCAAACAGCTGAGTCATTGGGTGCCTTCAAACAAAGACTAAAAACCTACCTCTTTCGGAAGTACTTGGATTGGCACTTTGAGGATTACACTCTTATTATTTAAAAAAAATGTATTACTTGCTTACAAGGTTTTAGAGTGATAGTATTCTTAGCTGGGTTCTATTAAGCCCGTATCAGAATGCAATCACTGATGAGACGTTTAAGCATTTATGTAAGTCGCTCTGGATAAGGGTGCCTGCCAAAAGCTCTACATAAAAATGTAAATGTATATGGATGATTGAAACAAAATCTTGGTCTGGACTGTTACTCTCTGGACCTTAACTACCCATCTGCAAATGCACACCTTTCATTTCATGAAGGAACGTGAACACTGAAAATAGGGGTCATGAATTGTGTATTCCCACTGGATCTTTATCAAATATACAATTTTGGAGTTTCATATCTATGCTTCAAAGATCTCTGTGGAAGTGCATATTGATGCTGCCATAATTAGCCATGAGATCCATTTATTTAATGTTGCAGTGAATGACTTTTAATGGAATGCAAAGAATCTACACCAACAGCAGGCACCCAGCCCAAGAACAGTTCTCTCTTTTGCAGCCAGCTCAACAGATCAATAAATTCCCTGTATGGTCAATGTGCTTCATGTGCTCAATAACTAGCTTAAGCAATTAAGTTTAAATGGCGATCCATAAAACATTAATAAAGTCTTGGTTGATGCAGTTTATTGAGCTTGCGTGGTCATGATGTGCAACAATGGTGATGAGATGTGTAATCTATCAACTACCTTCTGCTTATCCTGGTCAGCATTGTGGGATGAGATTCATAATACAAAATGACAAAATACAAACTATTTTATTTCATGCTGACATTATCTGACCCACTTCTAGGATTAATGAAAATATTATGACGGTAGTCATGTTTAATTCCAAATGAATACTTCAGACTTTAAAGGACTAGGTGGATACTGGGCTGCCAGGAGTAACAGAGAGAATTTTGACAGTGCCATCTCCACAACAGGACCTTTGCTCTGTGTGATTTCTGAGTTAACACCCTAGTGGGTGGCACAAAAGGCTGCAATTCCCATCTCACTGTGGGGGATGAGTGAACTCAGTAGCCCTACTTGACCTTCTGCCCTTCTGTCTCAGTGGGAAACAAGAAAAAAAACAAAGCAAAAACAAGAAAACGGGGCATAACAAAAAGATGCCTGCAGGCAAACTCCGCCCCTCATTCCAAAACGTGAGGAGAGAAAAATAAAGACGATTCATTGCCAAGATCAACAGGTGTCGCAGCTGCAACGACCCAGTACCAGAAGATGCCCTTTTTCTTCATCCCAGTCGGTGACTGACGTCCACCAGTATCGTTCAAAAAACCCATGCTGCCTGACACCAGCAGGAACTGGTAATTAAGCACCCGAAGTAAGCGATTAATTAGTTCTTAACAATGGGACTGCCCCATTAATAGCTGCTAAAAGTGAGCTCTCTGGTGTTTAGTTTTATCGTCATAAAACGTTTATGGTCTCTCAGACACGAGTCAATTACATGTGACTGAAAGAGCCTGCTGTGCTGCTGGGGGCTGGAAAGGTTGGCCGGGGGTAGTAAACTCCCCCGAGCATAAAAGAATGGCTCCATGAGTAAATACCAATGTGATAATTAAGAGCGAGCAGGCCGGGCTGGGTTATTTACCACCTTCGACACACTCCTGGCTCTAATCTGTGTGTGTGTGTGTGTGTGTGTGTGTGTGTGTGTGTGTGTGTATATATATATATATTCCTATAGTGCTCTTCTGCATCCGGTCCGGGGTGTCACCTGTGATTTGCAGTCCTGTACCATGCTAACAGACAGAGGATGAATGGCCAGCTAGATGCAGGATCGTCTGTTAGCCGTCATTGTCTGCAGTGGGTCAGCATTGGATTTCAGCACCAGGTCAGGTCTCTGCCATCATTTACTGTATTTAATACACTGTACACTGCATAGTGCTTCCCTTGGATTCCTTACCAGTACGGTGACCAGATACTCTATGTTAAAAAAGATTCTTTAAGCTACTGTAGGACAGGCTTTGTAAACTACCATGTCAATTAACAGGACCCGAATTTCGCTTAAGCACTGAGCACTTGCAGTGTTCTGATTGGTCAGCCTCCTATAATCATGTATGTGTTCATAATGTTAATGAGAAGCACAGTTCTGCAGTAGTGTTTAAAGCCTGAAATAGCTGAACGTGTCCTCACTGACATGGAGTGTCTGATTCCACTGTCCATATAATTCCTAATTTGAACAGGTCATTCCTTTTGTAGCTTTAACATCTGTTTTATCACTAAGAATCAGTAATAAGTCTAGCAGGTAGGACAGTGAGTGTGACAGTCTTATATGTGTGTGTGTGTGTGTGTGTGTGTGTGTGTGTGTATGTGTGTCTGGGGGGGGGGGGGTTGCTCTTTCTTCTGAGCCCCACCCACATGCAGAAGGGAAGTGTGCCATCCTTGCCCCCACCCCCACCAAATGATATTTACACAGCTGAAGAACCTGGACTCAGGACCAGAAGCGTGTCGGTTTAATTCTGGGGACAGGGTCTGGTATAGTACCCATCAGCTTCAGATAAAATCCTCTGCTAAACAAATGAGTAATTGTTTGGTTAATGAACTAATGCAAACATGATTAACGAGGAATAATGCTGTTTCTGGCACCTCCAGTGCTGCGTACTGCCACATCAGCCATGCAGGTCAGCCCGCTGGTGGGAGTGCTCCGCTCTAGCCAGTCCCTGTAAGTGCATCTCGTTTTCAGGCTCCCTGTGACTACTGAAGCATCCTGCATTCATTTTACCTCTGCTGGTTTGAATGTTTACTTGCGATCATAAGCTGAGTAATTCCTGATCAATTTGTGTGTGTTTTTTTCCTGTCTATGCTGGGGTATTTTTTTGTGTCTATTGTTAGTTGTACCTTTATTCTTATGAAAACATTTTTTCTTTAACTCTTTTATGACTTGTTTTAACGGTGTGCCAGTCTCCATCTTACCACCCTCATTTTTGGCAGCAACATGGAGGGGCATATTGCTGCATCCAGGAGCAAATTTCGAGTAAGAGGTGTAATGTGGAATAGGAGAGGCAATGTCAAATAAGATGGGCAATATGGAATTGGGGGACAATGTCGAGTAGGAGGGGCAATGTCAAATTGGAGGAGCAATGTTGAGTAGGAGAGGCAATGTCAAACAGAAGGGGCAATGTTGAGTACAGGGGCAATGTTGAATAGGAGGGGCAATGTCGAGTACAGGGGCAATGTCGAATAGGAAGGGCAATGTTAAATAGGAGGAGCAATTTTGAGTAGGAGGAGCAATGTTGAGTATGGGGCCAATGTTGAATAGGAGGGGCAATGTTGAATAGGAGGGGCAATGTCAAATAGGAGGAGCAATATTGAATAGGAGGGGCAATGTCAAATTGG
>JAABNY020000046.1:14275433-14313070 GCA_015164015.2 Brevimyrus niger
AGCAGGGGGGTGGATGGGCAGAGGGGGTGAGGGGGGTTGGGGGAGCAGTTATTTCTGGCTATATTTTAGCCTTTATGATGCATTGAAATTAAATTCGAAGAAGGGAGAGGGGAGTCGCGCTACATTTTTCATCCCATACTGGCTCTCATATATCTCTGGCTCTCATAGGCTTCACTTGAGTCTTTTGCGACGCTATAGTCAAATTTACTTTTGCTCGCTATTCACTCCTGATAAAGAGCATCTGTGTGCTCAGTCGAGGTTTGCTGTAGCCTGAGTCCCATTCAAGAAAGGAGTGAATATTCTCCATTTCTGAAGTCCTTTTTGGGATGTGGATTTTACATGTGCCATTCATGTTCTCCTGCTCCTTTGTAGCAGAAACCCCAGATGTGGCTCTCAGAGATGGTGGGCGCTGTCAGCTTATTCCTGGCAAGGCTACGGGAAGGAGACTTTCGTAACCAAAAGTTTCCAACTTCCAGGAAAGCCGCCGTTGAGTATTGAATTCACCCGTCCCTTTCCAATATCAGGAACGTTTAATTAACATTGCAATGATTTAAAGTTTTAGTGTTTAAGGTGAGCACACACGCAGAGAAAGACCATTTCTTTGGGCTGTAGGAGGATACGAATAAAACACACAAAAACAAACAAACAAACAAAGAAATAAACCAACGGGCAAATACACCCCAGTTCTGTAACTGTAGGTAGCTAGTTCCTTGTGTTCCATACCATGTTTTTCATCCACGAGGGACACGCCACATGTAAGCGTGATCTGGCTGTGAATATGGGCACAGTTGCTATCTCTTAATTTAGCTCGGGATAAAAGCATCTGTTGTGTATAAAGGGGGGGGGGGGCTTTGACTGTGAGAGTTCACAGTGCAGCCTCAACAGGAAGGAGCCTTATACTCCGGATGAGAGAAGATCCTCTAATATCTACAAAACCCCACGATGGTAGTTCATGCAAAATATGCTAATCCATGCATATCAACTGCCAGCATTTTTCTGCATGATATTCCCTATTTGCTGTTTATATCTCTGCTTCTCCACGGTGCTTATAGTTATGACTGGCAGTAAAAGTCATATATAAGCAGGTGTATGGATTCCATTCGTCATTTCCATCACCTCCATGTATAGACTCACAAGCCCGTGGGATCTCCCTTTCCCAACACCCAACAAGCATCCTGGGCTATCAAGCGACAAGCCCGCAACCTACATACAATCTAGCACAGGCCTCAATGCCAGTACGATTTGCACGATTCTTTTGTGTCTTCATATTCACATGCATGTTTAACGGTATATCCATTTCCTTGCTGATTGGTATAATCACGGCCTCCGGTTCCAAACAATGTTACCTTCATTTGCGTGCCATACACTTCAGGAGAGGATCTGTAAATAAAACTGATAGTTTGCCATTTATTTTGTTCTTTTCCTTCCAAGGCATCCGAAATAGTCTTCTAAGCTCAGTCCAACAGTCACGTTCTGGCAGGCCTCAATGGTTCTGTGTAATATAGAATGGAATAGTAATACTCTGTTCACCCCCGTGAAGAAACTGGGTATTTAAAAAAAAAAAAAATCCCAGCTTTCTTTCAATGAGACACACAGACATATATAGCAAGTGAGAGCAAGTTTGGGGTGCAGAATACAGGATGAGCCAGCGTACAGTGCCCCTGCAGCAACTTGTGTTAAGAGACCCAGTTGTGACATCACTCCACAGACCAAAGGACTTGAACCAACAACCTTATGGTTAGAGAGACCAGCCTCCAGAGCCACACATCTCCCTTTATTAAGAAGAATTCATTTTAAAATCATTTTACAACAATTAGTCTTTACCTACTGACTATCAACCCTTACCACTCTGTTTCATTTAGTCATTTATTAATGTATAAAAAATTGGTTATGTGATTAGTTATGATGATTTTAGGAATGTTTAGGAAGAGCTACTATCCAAGTTTTGTGATTATTAACATGGCCCATATTCATTCCCAGTCTTACTACAAAATAAGCTCCTATACTAGTGCTGGCTATCTGAGACATGTGCTACCCCAAACAAAATGAATGGCTAAAAAGTACAAAATATTTACAGCTCCTCTCCATTGAGTACCAACACCATGACTTGGACAGTATCTCCCATGCTTGTGATCTTTGTGGGCCGTGATGTTCTTTAGGGTATATCAGGTAAGGCACTGGTCAGCTGAACACATTATATCGACAGTATGGGTAGCCAGACAGCGAATTTCGGTGTTAGCATGAGTTGGGGTGCTTTGCCAAAAGTCGCAAGTGTTCATCTTGTTGATGGGATATTTCATCCAAGAAACCTCTTTCCAGCAGCCGACACCTCCCAGGTAAAGCTTAGTGACTCCGTGCATAATCCCAAATGCATTTCCGGTATATTCTGACAGCATGACGGATTGGTAGAAATGCTACACTGAAAAATGAGGCAGCGACCTCACTAGCATGGCGGTGCTCAGCTAACGATGAACTGGGCTGGACTGTCAACAAGTCTAGAGGTAGTGTTCGTTTCCCCGGCAAACTATTAGAACACAAGAGTGCCATCTCAAGGAAGACAAATCTATTGAATCTGTTGGAATGAGAATTTGAATAATACAATGCTTTTACTTTCCAGATAGAGCAATTAAGCACAATTAGGGCCATCCCAATCAATAACTGGCAGCTTTGACCAAAGACGTTGACCTTCAGGCTGTTCTGTGTCCTACAATTATTTCTAAGACTCATTCACAGTTGCCTGTAAAATCCATCAGCGAGAGAAATTGTTTACCACTGTCATGTTGTGCCTTCCTGCAAAGCAGGCGCGGAAAGTGAGAAAAAATTAAAGGTCATTATTCATGCTGTCGCATCTGTAAATAACTCACTTCAATCACCCTTTTTTATTATTTCCACTGATGTAAGGTTGCAAGGTCTATGTGGGTAGTTTGTTACACTGAGAGGAAGAAAGAAAAAAACAGGTCTATGAGGGTGACTCTACTGGTCACTGTGAGGGGAGGGGGACCTTTATTAAATTTTAAAGAAAATTTAAAGAGTTAAACTATTACCAATGTGCGATTCGCAAATGAGAAAACTGGCTTTTACAAGCTTGGATACTATGGAACTGCAACCATCCTTAAAGCTCTTGGACCACGACATATTTTTTATAAGAATTCTCACCTAATTTCTTGTCGCCCTCAGATGTTGCACAGAGCACATCACGCCCGCCTACTCTGACCAATCAGCTGGCCTCTCTTACACACCTGAGAGGTGTAATGTTCCCTCATACCTTAAAGCTCACCTCATCTACCTGTCTCGCACATATGGTCTGTAAATTAGCCTCGATCTCTATCTGGCAGGTGACACATGTTGTTCTGTTGCTTCGGCTTGCTAATTGTAGCGTAGCAGGGTGCGCTAAAGGATCACCCCGTGAAAGTGCAGACAGGATGATGGAGCACTTCTCGGTGTCAGTACCCACTCCATTTATCTCCCTGAAGCCCATGCCTTCGTGTGCCCAGTTCTGTGTGAAATCTTCGGCGATTGCAGTGGACCTGTCGCGTCACCGCCCCATGTTGAGGCAGTGTAATGTCCACAGGGTTTCTTCCCTGAATGCTCTCTCACACGCGATTGATTTGATTAGCATGATATTTTTCTGCTTGATGAATAATAAATGCAATAAATGGTCGTGTCAAACACCTTGCATTGTTTGATGGAATGCTCCACCGCGATTCTGCTACCCACCAGGAGGGGGCAATCAACATAATGTAGGCCAATGGTACCTGTGTTTCCTCACGGTCACAAGGAGTACTAACCGGATGTGGCCTGCATCTGCTAATTGCCACAACCGGAAGGCCGCACCGCCTTCCCTGATGCAGCTTAAAACAGTCTGTATACTGTATATTTACTTGTATTTTCTGAATAAATCTCACTCCTCCTGGGGTACTTTCCTGCACCCTCATCTCCTGTGCCTTTTCCCGTGTCTCCAAAGTAATTAAATATTCATTTGAATTCATTTGAAAACTCGGGTGGCTCCATGATGCCGGCATAATGGTTTACCTTGATTGAGTGCGGTGATTTTCCCATGATGTCTCCCATGGCGTGCCTCGAGGCTCTGGCTTGTTTCATCCCATTTTATCAAGTCTATCTATAGATTTTTTTTCTGACACCCTTGTCTTGTTTTTCCGAGCTACACGTCAACATTTTGTTAGGGAAAATTTGCCTGATTTGAGCCGTCGAGAGGCTCCCCCAAGGATACTTGTTTGCTGCACTTTCCAGAGCGTCAGACAAAGGAAGGAACATCTCATTATCCCAGCCTTGCTGTGCTCGTGCCGCTCACTCTCCCAGTTATGTACTGGCCACCCCGACTCTTACCTTACACTAGTCTTCACCTCATGACACCGCCCTGCCTCAACTTGGAAAATGTGAAAAAAAAAATATGGAGAGATTCTCAGTGTGGGCTCAAAAGATATCAAAATCTACACCCAACATGCAGACTCTGTCAACAGGCAAAACATGCGAAGGCAGACTGCATCACATAAGCAGCCATTATTGTTTTAGCTACACCTCGCATTCCACCACCTACGACACCCATCTTCACACTGTACTGCTTATCTGCTTGGCAGCCATCTCAGTCCGGGGCACATTTTCAATTGCTCATTTATTCAAAAGGAAACTTACTGATGTGATTGAGGCCCCTGGGATTGGAGCCTGCATCATACTGATAACAGCTTCAGCTGCTGACAGGGCTGCTCCTAGCATCGCCACTTTCTTTGAAGTCGCAGAAGACAGGGGGGCATTAGGTCCCCACCCTTTCTAAGGTATTTTCTGCATCAGCAAAATTACGAAACATGCTGGTGGGGTCCAATGTTAATAGTGTGTGTGTGTGTGTGTGTGTGTGTGTGTGTGTGGTCCAGGTGTACATTACATTGCGGGGACATTTGTGATAAAAACTTGTTATTATGGTGTTATGGGGACCGTTTCATCAATACCAATTACAAAAATTTGTGAATGCAATCATAAAGCTAAATATGCCAAAAGACTTATATTTGTTTGTTTGGTTACTTGTGGTTAAGGTTAGGGCTGGGTAGGGGTTAAGGTCGTCATGTTGGGAATAGAGTTTTCTCCATAGAAATGAATGTAGAGTCCCCACAAAGATATAACTACAAACCTATGTGTGTTATGGACATATATGGGCTTATAATTAGCAAAATCACTGTTTTTGCTGAGTGCTAAAAGCTTTATAGCTCAATTTTTTTTTTATGACAAAAAGAAGAAAAAATGATAACTACTGAGTAAAGGATGCAAATAATACTGTAAATTGATAATAAGCTGTGGAAAAGAATCCCCTCTATAGCAGTGTTATATTTTAATGGGGGGTCAAGCTTCCAGGGTTTGGGCCAGTGCTGTGTGGATGGAAACCACAGACACCTTCAGATAAGATCAGCGTCACGGTGGTTGTTACTGTGTGCAGTAATTAAATGAGACTTTCACTAGACCCGGTACCTGTGCCAGAGAGAACAGGCAGTGAGGATGTATGCAAAACACTGTTTTTCTTACTGAAGGACTATAAATGGAACGGATCGGTCCTATAGTATTACTTTTGACATAGAAGTCCAAGGCCTAAGCTATCAAGGTGTGATCTTATTGAATCTTTCTATATGATTTCAGAAACAGAAGGCACATTGTAAGGGTCATTACGGTATCTGTTCTCACAGTTTTGTCTTGGCAAACGTGCGAAACGACTCTATTAGTAGAGCCACCCAAAATTTAACCAAAACATGAATGAAAAAGAAATCACAGCCAAATTGATATGATATATAGAGATATGAACGAGACAGTTCCATAACAGCGATCTGTGCTGCAGTAGGGGAATCACATCCTAACCTGCATATTTTTAGCCTAAATTCACAGTGCATGGTTCATCCCTCCACTGTGAGCATTTACTGCAATATCTACTCTCCATTATAAGTCAGGCCACGGACACGGTGCATCGAGTGTATTTAATTTATGAATTTTTAATCGATATTCTTTTAAGCTGTGCAAAAGGATTGACTCCTTGACTCAAAATTTTCAAGCCACTTGAAAATGTAATAAAAAGCAAAAATAAATTTCATATCCAGCCATGCATTCTGGTTTTATTAGTGGTTTTATTATTAGTAGAAATGTGTCATTCGTTGAATATTGTTGGTGGGAAGCATAAGATATTGTGAAGTTAAATGTCACCATGCGGTTAACCCTGGGGTGGCAGAGCACGCTGGCTGCTGTGAATAACACGGGACCTCCGCCCATGAGTGGATGTGACAGGTGGAGCTCAAGATTTGCTCCGCCCATGAGTGGATGTGACAGGTGGAGCTCAAGATTTGCTCCCGCCCATGAGTGGATGTTACAGGTGGCGCTCAAGACTTGCTCCCGCCCATGAGTGGATGTTACAGGTGGCGCTCAAGATTTGCTCCGCCCATGAGTGGACATGACAGGTGGAGCTCAAGATTTGCTCCGCCCATGAGTGGATGTGACAGGTGGAGCTCAAGACTTGCTCCCGCCCATGAGTGGATGTGACAGGTGGCGCTCAAGACTTGCTCCCGCCCATGAGTGGACATGACAGGTGGAGCGCAAGATTTGCTCCGCCCACTGTCGCTGCCCGACCTGGAGTTCCTGAATTATGCATAGGCTGTGGGAAGTTTGTACATAGTAATCTTTTAAGTGCCTTGTAGCTTTTATTTCTCCATGCATAGCCAAAGCGTGAGTCACTAGTGATTCACTCAGTGTCACTGTGTGTGGTTTTTATGTGTCATTTGTGTGTTCTTTGTCTATCATCTTCCTTGTTATTCAGTCAGACTCTTTAATTTGATCCAATATTCTTTTTGACTCTCGAAGGCAACACAGGTCCTTGTTTTGAGTATGCCTTCATTTATATAGCTTTTCTAAGCAGTACTTCCAGAGAATCTCCTTATATGGAGAATCGCCGTCACGCCGCCGCCGAAATGATGTGCCGGATGATGCAGAGAGACAGGAGCCAAGGAGCAGGATTTCTATGGTTTAGGGAAGCATAGATCATCACCAGGATATTGATTACGAGTAGAGGATAAATTCAGAAATGTGGAGCGTGGAGCAAAGCCGTGAATGATTGCCAGACTGTGAGTGACACGGAGAAAATGGGTGTGATCCTCCTTCGACTGACGCAGCTTCACATGATGCACAGCAGACGCGCCCTTTGCTTCCTCACCACTAAAACTGTCTTGTGAAACAACATGCATTTTCATTTCAGAATAGTAATGTGGGTATTTTTTTATTTTTTTTTTGCGATTTAGCTGCTACATCGGGGACTGTTTTTATTTACCATGTTGCCTCATTCTTCCAGATTTCTCGCCATCTGTTCGGTTATAGAATAGGAGCCGCCCCCCTGCAGGAGTTTATTAGACAACGGCAGAGGTGAAACCCCCTCTTTTCTCTCTCTCAGAAGCCCGGCCGGTGCCGCCCCTTTCCTGCAGCCTTTACCCTTTCCGATTCTCATTTCAGGTGCCTGAAAGATCAGTGCTCCAAGTTACCTGCTGGTAACGAGTCTGTGGTGAAAAAGTACTAAATATCATCTGTGAACAGGGGCAAGTCTAGGATTTGTTTAAGGTCAGGGGATAAGAGAGAGGCATTTCTTCTGAGTGACAGGAGACGGAGCCCATCATCTTCCAGCGTGGGCGAGAGCCCCTTTGGCCCCACCCCTCTATATGTATATATAGAGTGTGCTGCCACTGCTCAACCACTACGTTGTCTCTCTGTTTCTTTTGTTTTTATTCAGTATACATCTGTCTTATTTGTCTCTATCGTGCATATGAGAGAGTTAGTGCACCCGTGCTAGTGGGCCCTAGCGCCGTGATGGGATGACGGCCTGAGGAGAGCCATACAAAGCTAATTACCGAGAACCCAAGAGCGGGCGTGAACACGCCGCTGGGCCACATCACGGATTATCCTGAGCCTACGCCGCTCCAGCAGGGGGAGAGCGAGAAAGCCAGAGGGAGAAAAAAAATAAATAAAAACGAGCATGAGCAGAATGCAGGGCCGAACGAGCTGACTGCGCTCGCCTGCGTCTCTTTACTTCCAGACCCCCCCCCCCCCCCCCCCCCCCCCCCCCCCCCCCNNNTAGCCTCCGCTGCATTAGACCCGATGACGATCATAACATGCGATGCCGGTTATCACGAGCAGTAAAAAAAAAAAAAAAAAAAAGCTTTTTACTGCATTCGTAAAAGGCTATGGTGCATTATAACAGCAGTAGCTGGCGGGAAAATTCTCGAGAAACTCCGCGCTCAGCAGTAATGCCTCCCAGGAGGATTGCATATAACTCTGAGTTAAGTGTCCATATCAGTATTCCACACTGATTGAAACTGGCGGATTCCTTCAAAAGAATATAGACTGTACTGAATGATACTGAGTTTACAGAATATCCTGTATAGAAAAAAAAAAATTATATGATCGGGTATTTTTGTGTTGTGCAATATTATTGTCGAAATCAACAATCAAGAGCCAATACAACATTGAGAAATGTACATTCCTCCATGTATTAAGCATAGACAAATACTTCATAAATCTGCCTGCCCATGTCCTCTATACTTGGGAACAGAACATTACAATCACATAACGTCCTCGTGGATCTTGGATGAGGTTAATTGCACAAATTTGCCTTTGCAGTAGCGTGACAGCAACCTTTCTATTGATACTCCTCTGGGAGAATCATCATGGCTTCCAGGATTGCCACAGTCTTGTGAAATAATGAACTCCAAAACCCAATGATGTATTTTAATGGAATTTAGAATCGTAGTATAAAAACCTTTATATTAAAATAAATGAAACATGTTTCAATGCACTGTACCTTTCATGTGAGATTCCCCTGACCAGTCGCTCTTAAAATACAACTGAGGGTCCACTAGGTTTCAATTTGTTATCTTGTTCTGAGGGTAATTATGACACGGATATGGTTTTAGACTATTGAGTTTTTCCAAAAAAGTTATACCTTTAGTCAAATGTGCAAAGCAAATTGACATGACTAAAAATGAATAATGTTAAGCTGCGTAATGATTTGTCCTGTAGTTAAATTAAATGTTAAATGGGTCCATGCAGGGCTACCGGAGGCATCTAGACAGTAATTTAAATCAATGGATCTTTTATATTAAGAAATATGGCTTTATAACTAACGAGTCCTACTCAAAATTGCTTTTTCTCACACATTACTTTTCTATATAAGCTCTAAGCAGCAAATTGTCATTTTCTTGACCTATTCACACTTCTGTGAAACCTGGAGGTTTGATTGCATTGTGAGTTTTACTTGATTACTCTTGACCTTTGTTCAATGATAGTACCCATGTTTTTGCGTAGATAAAAGAGCGGTTTCCAAGTACATGGGACTCCAGTTCTCATATATAAAAGTCTGCAGTGCATAGATTTTGCAGTGCTGCTAGTGTACTTTTTCACAAGGATGTCACCTTGCGGTTGCCATTTCATTATTCATATGATGGAGACATCGTTACCAGCGAACGTCGCTTCCATTATATAAAAAAGCAAACAACAAGCAAATGGGTAGTTGAAAGACATTAATGGTTTGGTCCTTAATGAATCTTTAAAATATGTATGCATTTTGCTGGAATCGGTTTGGTAGAGGTATCCATCAGCATGCATCGGCACTGGAACTGCAAGCTGTGTGAAACTGCTTCGGCTAAAGCCTACTGCTGATAAACCTAAAAGAAGTAAATGAATAATAGCAGGTTGTACAGAGCCCCCCCCCCCCCAGTAGCTCATCATAGGGCTTCACTTAACCTGGGATTGAAGGATTGGAGGAATCAGCCTGGAATCTCCCAGTCTCGCTTGGGGCTGGTAGGATTGGGCAGAGAAGCGTCACAGTTCAATGACCTGGCCGTCCTCTCTATCCCCGCTATCGAGCAAACCCCTGGGGTCTTCCTCAGTGGCCACGGCCGTCCGGCTTGCAACCGGGACCACGGATGGGGGCGTCATTTAACGATTCGCCGATCTGTAATGTGGTCGGGGGTATTTGTCTGGGATTGAAATACCTCTGAAATGTCATCTGTCAGCTGCCAAGCCGAATATCCTTCGGGTACTCTGAGCTCCGAGTAGCTGTCGTTTCCCAGATGCAACATAGGCAAGTTTTATATACCAAAGGTTCTATTTGGATTACTTTATGTAAGGATAATTTTATGTAACTTACTATGGTTCTTCATCAGAAAGGCGTTTTTATGTGCTGGGGGTTTAAGGCAGCAGCCGGTGTGATTAGCTTGGGCCGCCAGTCTACTCTCTCCAACCAACCGACACCAGGGAATTGGGCTTAGAGAAGTCCTGGACAGAGGATGGCGGGCCAGCGTGTCAAATCTCTCCCCCTCTCTCACACCCCAGCAGTAATGGAATTATTTGCTCGATCCCAAAAAACGATTGCTTGGCTGTCTTGGGAGAGATGAGAAAGAGACAGCAGAGAAAAGCAGAGGCCATGGAGACCAAGCAGAAGGTTGTAGGGCTTAGATCAAACTCTACATGACAAACCTTATAATTGTTAGAAGGTCTCTGCTCATTATATTCCATTACTTTGAATAAAACGGGAACAATGGAGAGCAGGGTTCGAGCAGCACGGCAGCGTCTGTATGACAGTACGCTGTGAAATACTTCTCACGTCTCTGGCGCACGTCCCATCTTCTCTGCGGGTGACTTGATTTTATACCTCATTTTCTTTTCTCATTATCCCAATAATTTGGAGGCAAATTACCGAACGTTTGACGGATCCGAATTGTCAGACCAATTGTTAGCTTCCGCTGCAATTATTTCAATAATGCATACATCTTGGAGCTCCTTTGATCGCGCTGCTGCGCCTCAGCGTGCCGGTGGCCTTGCGCAGGTATGGGCCTCCCAGAGTCTGCTTCCTGCCCTCCCATTTACTTCAATACACTTCATCTGAACACTCTTCCCTTGGCTCAGTGCAAGGATTACAATTAATCAGAGTTAATAAATGGAAAGATTTATTTGAAATTCAAAATAAAAGACCCAGTCCCCGGATAAATGAACGATACAGAAATACACCAGTGGCCACGCTCTTTATTCATTTCAGTTACACGACTTTCTCATTCAAGACATTTTATTTATTTATCTGACACAGTGGACAATAAACCAGTAGTAACTCCGATGATGGAAAACCGCCTTGTTTATTATATATGTATGAAAGGTGTACAGGGCAGTTTTTTTGTCCCTCTGAGGCCCCCATCCCCTCTGAGTTGCTTCAAAAATGAAAGAAATAGCCAGTGTCTAGATTCAGAAGTTCATAGCTAGGTAGCTGGTTACCAGGACATGCTACTTCAGCACCTCCTTTACGAGCAATTTATTGTTTATTTAATATTTAGTGTAATGACTGTTTGTGGTCAACAGGGGGCCCAAATCTCAGGGTCCCCCAACCTCGGGCTCCCCAAGCAAGTTTCAGTGGTGACAAATACTGAAGTCATGCACCTCTCAAAATCTAGGCGAGTTCCTTTCTTTTTTCAAAAGTATGCACTGACGTTCTTCCAGAGGGAATCAATTAAGGCAGAGAAAAAGGCGTTTTAACGGAAGCTATACTGACAGAAATAAATCCCCACTGTAAAGTGTTGACAGCCCTGGGGGAGTCAGGGGTCCAACCCATCCCTGTAAACACTCGGCACCAACATGAATGCGATGTGTTACACTGTGGATGGCTGTGCGACACTGACAGCCGAAATGGGCAAATGGAGTGTTCCGGTGCTCTCGGCCCTGCAGACGACTCTCACAGCAGAGAAGGCTGGAATGATCATTCTCCGCAGAAACAGAAAATGTCTCCAAAGAGAAAACAATAACTAAGACTTACATCCATGCTTCCCAGAAGTTACAGTGAACCTTTATTTCAGTGTGTCTAGTCATTCATCATGCATCCAATTCGTAGTAAATCAACACAGTTCTCTTTCAGTCTCTCTTCCTGCGGCCGTCCATCCCAGCATAGCCTAATGGGCCCAATTGTAACTGATCTGAATTATCTGTCATGTCATTAGCTAATTGAAAGTAAACCAGGAAATCCACATTGCCTGTGTGCAATGTGTCTCAAGCAGAATCCTGACAATAAAGTGATATCCACACTCTGTCAAGGAAAACAGGGCCTACTTTTCCATATGTGCCACCAGGCCACTTCAGTGTGAGTGAGTAAAATTATTTAAGCAACATCAGTAACACTTTACTTTTTACATAAAAATCACGAACAATTCTAGTAGCTATACTTGAGAATAAAGAAGCTTCGTGATTGATTAATGATGAGCAAACATGAGATCAGTATTTCATTTGTATTATTCATGACTTGTTATTTCAGTTGTTGACAAAGGTTAAAGGAATTAGCAGATATAGTAACCAATATAGTAACTACTTGGGATAAAAATGTGTCACAATATATTAATGATGAACAAACACGAGATCCGTATTTCACTTGAGTTATTCCTGACTTGTTCCTTTAGTTGTTCCTTTAATAGCTGCCAAAGGTTTACAGAATTAACAGATAAGGTAACAAATATAGTAAGTGCTAGTGATGAATGTACGTGAGATCAGTATGTAACACTGCAAGACTTAGTTTGTGGTTAATTAATACATAAGTAACAGTGTAATACTACATCATTTGTGCCCCTCAAATAAAGTGCTACCACAACATCTCACTTCATAGCCTTTTTTATTGTATCTTCCTCAGTGTGAAGCACCATTTTCACGCTTCTGATCCCCTGCCTTAAATCTCCACAAGCCACAGCCATTTTGAAACCATTTGAGTTTGAATCAGAAGCACGAGAATTACAGTCACCTTTATTAGTTTATTTTCATGCATATTTGACACGCCGGACATCGCTGTAATGTTCAGGCATAGCATTGTGAATGTGTGATACTTATAATGCATGTCATGGCATTGAGAAATGAAACACTGGGTGAGGATGATGTCAGATGCACCTTCTCTTTCAGGGTCCATAGCTATGCTGACTTGTTGAAGGCTGATTGAGGTTCACCTCTGCCACCCGCTCGCTTCGTACAGGGTTCCCTGCTATGGACAGCTGACTGGCATGAGATTTTCTATTCGAGACAAGTCTGCACACACATGCACATGCATTTACATGTATTATTAGTTTTATTACCTTGTAAGAAGTCTGTAGGGTTTGCAAACCACCCCATTGCTTCTGGTGTAGCTAATTCTAGGGAAATAATATAGATTTACCGTAAGATTTCTTGCTTCAGCATGAGAGTCTGAAAGTATGAGTGTGACACCAGATTTTACTTTGGATAAAACACTAGCAAAGCAGCTACAGTAAATGTAAGCATATCGTCAGCTTGGTCTGACCTCCTGTTTGTTAAATGAGCCCCTGTAAATAAACATACTCTCTAAGACTGCAACACAACAGCAGGGGTGAGAAGTTTAAACAAAACAAGAAATGGTTAATTGAGTTTTTGAAAGAGACATTGATTAAAACGTTGAGGGTTTCCAAGTGTTAGTGCACTGTAAATCACGCATGCTTAATGATTAATCAATCAGTCAGTAAGTAGTTTTATTGCCCCTGCACTTAAGCAGCTCCCATGCAGGAAGTCTCACGAGATTTACAGGATATGTGTTTATCCACAGAGTGAGACAGTGCTGCAGGGATAAGGGCAGGAATGCCCCTTGGCAATAGACAGAGCTAATGGTTTGCGGTCAAGTTTGTGTGTGTGTGTGTGTGTATGTGTGTGTGTGATTATGTATATATTATATTGTGGGGACCAAATGTCTCCACAATGTGATACAAACCTGTTATTTTGATGTTGTGGGGGGAAAAGGGGAAACTCAGTTTTATAAAGAGAAATTTAATACATATTATAGAGATTCCCCACAAACATATGAATATGAAAATGTGTGTGTATGTATGTTTAGAATCAATTTTCTCAAGTTTATTTAGCTAAATGTAATTGTGCTTGTTTTAACCCATTTTGTTATTTAACCTGTCCATATTTAATAACTTAATTTAAACCAGCCTTAATTTTATTTTTCAGCCTGGGGTTTATATCTTTCATTTATTATGGCCTTGTGTTTTAATAAAAGTATAATAAAGAGAAAATATTTATTTATTTTCATAATTTAGTTTAGTTTTGTTTGTCTCAATGTGTAGGCAAACAGATATCTCAGAGTACAGTGTTTCAGTTAGACCCACCAAATTTACAAGTTCATAAATCCTTTTCTTGGATCAACAGCTGTCAGTTTCCCTCCTGCAGTAAGGTGAAGTCATACAGGGCTCTTAGAATCGGAGAGTCATGTGTCTTTGATCTGAAAGCAAAACAAAAGGGATTGTGCTCTTTTTTAAGCCATAGAAACAGCACCATGTCCTATGTGTCCAGCCATTTAAAACACAGATCAGAAGAAGCTGCACCATGTCCCGGCAGTTAGGGGGAAAACAAGCTTGTGCTTGATTGGACCGTTGCAGCTGTTGCTGTGTGGAGCCCAGTGGTCACGGTCTCACTGCCTGCCTCTGTGGGTAATGGTCCAGTGTCCTCTGCACAATGATAATGATATTGGACTCTGCAAGGAGGATAAACACTAGCCCATAATTATCGGTGCTATTTATCATTCATTTTCTGTCCTTGATATGCATGTGCAGGTCTATATTACTGATATTTGAATCAGATACATTTTACTGGTATAGGAATCAGGTATACGTTACTGGTACAGGAATCAGGTATTTATTACTGGAAAATGAATCAGGTATATGTTACTGGTATAGGAATCAGGTACATGTTCCTGATATAGGAATTGGGTATTACTGAATTACTGTCCATGTTATTTATTGTGTTTATTTGTCTCAAGCTATTTATTGTTATTGTGCATATTTACTGTTTTTGCACAATTCCAATTTATCTGCTCGTTGCTGCTGTTGTGAGACATGCACACAAGTTTTTCACTCATCTGCATCCTTCCAAGTGTCAAACGATGTGACAAACACAGTGATTTGATTTGATTATTGCACACTGCAATACACTGCAAGAAGTTGCTAGGAGGAGCCGCCTGACCCATCGCCCTTGCCTGATTTTCTTAGGCCATAGAGAGCATGAAGTTATGGCTATTGAAGTCTGAAGTCTAGCTTGACAGTGTGTCTAGTCTTAATTCCCCCGCCCATAACAGTGTGTTGGCCCACAAGGAGTGCCGCTCTGCAAATGTTTGTGACCCAGTTTGCGAGTTAAGAGCGACCTTTTTCCTCTATGTGAGGCATTTTGTCTGTTAACTAGGATCCCTAAAACAATAAGGGCCCTGTAGGTCGAACACTGCATATATTCATGCCTTTTAAAAAAAGCCAGTTAAATTTTTTAATTTGGCCCAAGAATATTGCATTTTTGGGAATACCTGGGCCCTTAAAACAAATGATCGTGGCATTGAAATGAATGTGGCACTGATGATAAAAAACTGCATCCCTTTCACATCTTGTCTGTTATGTATTCGTGGTACCAGGTCACAATGGGAGAGACCAAGCAGACGCTTCTGCCAAGGAAGTATAGACATAACAAATGAATAATTAAACCCTTTACATCTTGGGACTACAGTGCCGTCAACTGCCACTAATTATTTAACAAGAACTGAAGGCCAAGAGTAGTATCCGACGAATAGGCATCCAGAGCTTGGGGCTGCTGTGATTTTGGGTTATTTTTTTGACTTTTCAAATTAAGTAGGGTAGGGGGTTAGGGATTACGTGGCCTGGCAATCCGCAATGGGGGCCTCCTTTTGTGGAAATTTCACTTTCACTAGCACATGGGTGTATGTGACATTGACTGGCACAGGTGACCCGACACACGCAGTTTAATCACTCAACGTTTCATCATCATTTCCTAGCTATTAATAAGCATTAATGAGTAGGGAATTTTCACCAAAACCTACATAGTACCGATTACCAATTTATTTGTCAAATATTAATATTTCATTTTTGGTTTTAAGCAGTTTGACTAATTAGATTTTTTTTTTTTTTCAGGAATCAGATTTGTTGTGTACCAGAGGGAGCGAGAGATCCTCCTGCAGTCATCCCATGAGGTTTGGGATCTTAACAGGCTGCTTCACTTCAGCTTGTAAACATTAAACATTCCGCCTCTCCTAGACTCCGTGTTGTGATGTGGTTATTGTCTGTGGCTACAGCTCCCCCTAGTGGTACAACACAGCCTGGCGATGAAAAAGGCAGCTTTCTTTCGGGAATCCCATCAACTGCAACGCATAATCAGAGAAATCACAAAATAGTCTTTTTTTTATTATTAAGTAAAATACTACCCTTTTCGTACAGTATGGCTGGATATAAAATGTAATTTGACTTCTCTCTGACAATATTTAATAAGGTCATTGCTAGACATCCTAAAATATTTTTTTTTTCTGAATTACGTGCTGTTTTATGCCATATAAGCTTTTCAAATCTCTTTGGATAAAAGACATTTTAGATAAGAAGACAAAATAAACGAACAGGGCTAATAATAATACCGTAATACCACCTCTGTTTGATAGGAGATGATGTTGTTAGAACTGCTTGCAGACCAACAGAGGCAATAACACCCAGGCAAACACAGAATTAAATTGCGGCATGTTTGTCTGGAATGTTCCCATTGTCTGCGTCCTTTAACAGACGCTGAGGCTGTGTGTTTGTCACCCTTGCACCTGCTTTCTGGTACCTTCTCTAGTACATCAATAAAGTCCTAATGAAACACAGCATGGAGGATCTATGGAGGGTTGCGGAAATCATAATGTATTAGAAAGTGTGTTTATTCACAGGCCCTTCCTGTGCCTCTAGGAAATGCTTGGCCTATGCTGACTTTTGGTTTATGAATTCTGCAAAACTTTATTGATTATTGAATACTGTGAGGACTGGGGAGTGTGTTTACCATCTGTCAAGCTTTTTGTACTACATGCTACCATGGGACGTAGTTGCTTGACTTATCTGAAGAAAAAAGATTGGTTCCTTCAAAGCAGGTTGGATGATGCTAGAACAGCTCATTGGTTGGTTCAGGTTACGGTTAACCTGTGGTTGCTTTTTTGTATATGTGCCTGTCCTGCTGGTTTCCCTTAAGCATCATACACAGTATGTCATCACCAAACTGTGTTTTTTTTTTCTAATTAGGGATAATAGTATGGATACCCAGAGACCTCAATCACTGAAAGTTTCAAGAATTATTTATTTCCTTATGGTAGAAACTGAAAACATTCCTTCAAAAAAACCATGCAAATTTTCAGAGACAAGTCAATCTATTAAACAGCGTACAGCTACATAAAATTGCTATTACAAAACAGTGGTTTTTCCTAACAAAAGGTTATAGGTGCTCAGGGACAATGACAGACCAAGTTAAAAAAAAACCCACATAATTTACAGTCAAGTCGGGGAATAAAATAGATTCAATGGAGATGTTTCTGAAATCAGCAGTGAATGGTTGCCCTGTAAAATTTTCTTTGTTCATCCCACAATGGTTCAGTTATTGTACATGTATCAGCTGTAGACCATATAGGATTAACAAAAATAATATCAATGTATCGAGGGGCTTGACTGACACAACTGTATGGCAGCGCTAGTTAAGAACTGGCATGGCCGCTACTGATCTCTCCTCAGTTTCTGACATCATCAGGCTCCTCCTCTTTCTGCATCATCAGCTCATCATCGCAATGGGTTTCAGAACTTCGCTGGGCGCACCATCATGGTCGTAGCCCGAGGCATCAAGTTCAGGCCTTTCCAGTAGTACCACTTGATCCCGTTGAAGCGGAGAGCACTGGACCTGCCACTGTAATAGATGCCATTGAGGTTGGAGGGTCCGCAGGCATCAAACCACCAACCTAAAGCCATTGAAGGTCAAGGAGAAAAGATACTTCAATGTGAGAAAAATCATGCTACATTACTGAGGATTTTTATGCAAAAAAAATCCAACCAGGCTACATTTTATATTTATATTTACAGTCTACAGAGAAAATGTATATAGCTATGATCTAAAACATAAGGCCTTAAACTGTTTTTTCTGCGTTAGAGTATCATAAGGAGCCATTGTTACTGTTGACTTTGTGAGATGACTTAGGTCGTCTGAAAGGATTTAAGGAGTCTAATGAGTGTGCCGCCCGGCCGCCCTGGAGCAGCCGTTACCTCCTGATGCCATCTGCGCACACTTGCAGCTACAGCGGTCATTGTCGCGGTCCTTGGTGCTGAACGGAGTGCCGGAGGGGGCCAGGCTGCTGCTGCGGCCCGCCGTGCCGCTAAATCCCCGGGAGTGAAGTCTGGAAGGTCAGGACTCACAGCCGTTAACCCCCGATTGCAGTGTTTCCCAAGCTGGTCCTCGGGGACCCACAGCCAGGCCACA
The DNA here is from genome assembly GCA_015164015.2 of Brevimyrus niger. Taxonomy (NCBI): domain Eukaryota; kingdom Metazoa; phylum Chordata; class Actinopteri; order Osteoglossiformes; family Mormyridae; genus Brevimyrus; species Brevimyrus niger. The sequence goes on from JAABNY020000046.1 coordinate 14,293,755, forward strand.
GCGTCACTCCATTTCTGCTCCCTCCCAGCAAAAATGTGGATAGTCTGTGGGTCCCTGAGGTCCAGATTGGGAAACACTGTACTGTTGGATGAATTGTGCATTTTGCAAGCAGTACTGTATCATATCAGTCACATCGAGTTGCACTACTTACAGTTCAACAACTAGATTTCTGTCCTGGGGCAATCCATGTTAAGTACGTCACCCAAGAGTATTATAATAGGGCCTAGAACCAGTACACTACTGGCTGACCACCAAGCTGATGAATTATTAGACAACACTTTACTTGAGGGGGCACAAATAACGAATTAAGGTTGTACTCATGTTGTAATTGATGGCAAACTAAGTGTTATTTGCATACTAATCTCATGGTTATTCATCATTAATGAATTGTGACATATGTTTTATCTCAAGTAGTTATTATATTTGCTACTGTATCTGTTAATTCTGTAAACATTCGTGAACTACTAAAGGAACAAGTCATGAATAACACAAGTGTAATACTGATGTTTTTTCATCATTAATGATTGATGACACATCTTATATCCCAAGTAGAATCTATATTTATTCACGATTTGTACTTCAGTAGTGAATGAATACTATTTATTTGTGCCCCCCCCCCAATAAAGTGTTACCATTTTTATTTATAAAAAACTGTCATCATTTCTTTTTACTTTCCACTTCTCATCAGTGGAGTATACCGAAAACATCCCTTTGGGTGGGAGAGTTGGGGTCAAAAGTACATGACATTAAACAGTCATTCAGTAATTGATGTCACCTGTTAATCAAAGCAAAATGTTTCTTGTACAAATTTATAGAGCATTTTACTGGAATTAAACAAGTATAAATTATAGTTTTTTCACGCATTCCGCTTCAACTAATTCCCAGGTGCTGAGCTCTCGGGTATATTTTAACGGTAATTATATTTTATTATAACTGATGTGATTGCATCCTAATGCAACGCTTGGATCTTAAGCTTGTGGAAAGTGGGACCACACACACATTTGAGACCCAGGCGAGACATTCCGGCTGCAAAACAGCTGCCAGCTCCTCACACCCCAGAGTCATCCGGCTGGCCCCCGCTAAGGGCTCAGCCCAGGAGCGCGGAGCAGGCCAGTAAAATCCCCACATATGGGCCATAACAAAAAACATTCAGGTGATGTCAGGTGCTGCTGCGACGCCCAATCAGTCTGCAGTTAGGATACCGCACACTGTTTCACAGCATTTCACTTCATCTACCAGCATGGAGGCCATCGAAAAAACCATTCAGTGGCAGCCTTTTGATTTTCCTCAACTTTGGGTTGTAATATCTAAGGTGGGCAAGCAAAGTAAGAATTTCATTACGTGGTTCTAACTTGTACATGTTTTTACTCTGTATACGACAATAAACTTCTTGAATCTAACTTTGAAATTCCTGGTTTGGGTTCAAGTGCATAGTGAGCCTTCCGCACAGCAATTTGTTCCGATATTGTTACTGTTGTAGAAATGGTTTGGTTTGGCTACACAAAGTTGACATATTTCAGACCTACGTGGCATCTGCTGCTTATAGGACTGTTCAGATGCTCATGAATTTTATACGGTCAGAGAGTCATGAGATAGTTTGGGACATAAATGTAAGTAATTACTAATCAGGGTACTTAGCTGTAATGTAGCTAATTCAACAAAGTACCAGACTTGGGTCTTTAAACATTTTCGCTATGATCTATTTCACTTAAACATGTATAGTAAGGCACTAATCTCAAGGGCTGATTTTACAGAAATGTATTAATGTTTTACAAAAGATCAGCTATCTTTCCATTTCTTTGAGAAATAGACTTTCAGAAGGGAATTTCAGTTCAATCAATGATATATAAATTATGATGTTAATGTAATAACCATGTTCATTCTGCCCCTAATAACTGATTGCTCCTTCTTCTATGCCAGCACTATTGCCAATCTTAGAGGCATCATTTTTTATTTAATGGGGGACTGGTTACTCTAGCTTGGACTGTGCTAGGCACCCACTAGGTTCACACACTCACATGCTTGCCTCTAAGCGATCGCACCTGAGTGTGGTCTAGTTAGCCCCAGTATAATTCAGCTGGTTAATGACAGACTCACAGAGCCTGCAAAGAATCGGATTTAAAAGCACAGACACACGGGTTTGAATTTTGAAGTTTTTGGCTTTGAATTCACACACTCCCTTCAAATGCAGATGGTTGAAATGGTCACTGGTACCTGTAGTTTTGTTCCTCTTCGTCGATGTAGAAATGGTCATACTGTGAATAGGCTTCATTGCCCTCTCTGTCTGTGACCTGGACCTGCAGAGCGTAGTGCTGGCCCGTCGTCAGCCAGTGAATGAAGTCATTGCCCAGCCAGTACTCCCCAGAGGGCTCACCAAAACCCTGATGCACAGACAGCAAGAGAGGAGGGTCAAACAGGGCAAACAGGTCTGAAATTTAACCCCAGTTTAAGGCTGCTGGCTGTTTATTGGTAATGTCTGAGTAGGACGTATTCTGGAGGAGAGTTAAACTCGACAAAAAGTCACGTGAAGGGAGGTCCAGCTAGACCATCCAGTTGGATAAACAAGTTCTGTTTTTCTAAGGAAATCCATTGGGTGGATCAGCTTTTAGCGATGGTGGTGGTTGTTTTGTTTGACTGGTGCTTTACGTATCCGAAGACCCATGCCGCCCTCCTAAACACAGTCCAGTCCCAGGCATCCGCGTTGTGGCCATTTGGCACATGGCATGTTTTCAGAGGAGCTCTGAGAACTTCTTCTTCTTGTCTGCAGTCAGAAGCCCATCGTCAACTTTCCACCAGTTAAGAGGCTGGCGGCTTGGCTTCAACGTCTTTAGTGTCTCCCCCCACCTCTCACACATATACTCTGGTCAACAATATTTAATGACTTTATGACCAAGGAAAAACATGGATCCTGATACCAAACCAGATGAGGCCCACTGCTACACATCATATGAGCTCGAAACACCCCTAAGAACCAGGTCTAGAGGTACAATGACATGATACAGTAGACAAATTTAAACTCCTAAATTTAAACTCCACTGAAATACCACTGGTATGAATAAATACTAGTACTATTACAATATCAAAAATGTAGGTTTGTCCAAACAAACTCTTTTCTCCTGGAAAGAGTTGTCCATCTTCTGCTTTTACCTGACAGCCTATAAACTATATACAGCCGACACAAAGTTGCACAACATTAAACGGGCTGAGTGCCACCACTCATTTTTCAGAGAGGGTGAATGCACTGAATCTGCCGCTGAGCCTCCAGACACAGACTTCAACCTTTGACTGAAACCCCCCACAACTGCAGATGTAATATACAGCTGTGGCCAAAGGTTTGAGAATGACACAAATATTAATTCTCACAAAGTCTGCCGCCTCGATTTTTATGATGGTAATTTGCATATGCTCCAGAATGTTATGAACAGTGATCAGATGATTTGCAATTGATTGCAAAGTCCCTCTTTGTCATGAAAGGGAAATGAATCCCAAAACAACACATTTCCACTGCATTTCAGCCCTGCCAAAAAAGCACCTGCCGACATCCTTTCAGTGATTCTCTCATTAACACAGGTCAGAGTGTTGACGAGGACAAGGCTGGAGATCACTCTGTCATGCTGATTGAGTTATAATAGCAGACTGGATGCTTTAAAATGAGGGTGGTGCTTGAAATCATTGTTCTTCCTCTGGCAATTAACTATAGTTACCTGCAAGGAAACACATGCAGTCATTATTGCTTTTTTACAAAAAGGTCTTCACAGGCAAGTATATGCCTGCTACTAAGATTGCACCTAAATCAACCATTTATCAGATCATCAAGATCTTCTAGGAGAGTGGTCCACTGTTGTGAAGAAGGCTTCAGGGTGCCCAAGAAACTCTAGCAAGCACCAGGACTGCTTCCTAAAGTTGATTCAAGTGCGGGATCGGGGCACTACCAGTACAGAGCTTGCTCAGGAATGGCAGCAGGCAGGTGTGAGTGCATCTACATGCACAGTTAGGTGAAAATTTATGGAGAATGATATCAAGAAGGGCAGCAGAGAAGCCACTTCATTCCAAGAAAAACATCAGGGACAGACTGATATTCTGCAAAAGGTACAGGGATTGCATTGCTTACTACTGGGGTAAAGTCATTTTCTCAGATGAATCCTATTTCCAATTGTTTGGCGCATCCAGAAGAGACGAAAAGGTGAGTTCTACCATCAGTACCACACCCACCATACAACAGAACACCCCAAGAACTCCGCTAGCGACCCCCGGCCGACACGTGGTCCAGTCCCAACTTCCAGATGTGACCATCTATCTGCTGCAACCAGGTGTTACATGGGTGTCCCCTTGGCCTGGTCCAGGCACTCGGGTCCTCAGCAATGAGGAACCTGCGAGCCGGATCACCCTCAGGGAAACATGCCGTATGGCCGTAGTGCCGTAACTGATGCTTTCTTACAATGTAGGTAATATGACTTATTTAGGACTCCCTGTGCAGCTACTTGTTGGACACAAAGTCAAACCAATGGTACCCAGGAATTCTCCTAAGGGCCACAATACCAAAGGAGTCAAGTCTTCATTTCAGGTCATTGCAACCATGTAGCAAAACAGGGAGCACCAGAACTCTAAAGACTTGGATCTTCTTCCTCTGACAAAGATATTAAGTGCAGCACAGACCTTTTTCAATCAACCTCATAACCCCCTTACTCTCCCAATCTGTCTACTGACATAGGAAGAGTCACCAGAGGCATAAATGTTGCTGCCAAGGTAAGCAAACCTCTCAATATGATAAACAATCTCTCCACAAACAGACACACTTCTGATGGCTGTGCTCAAGAAGTCATTAAAGATCTGGATCTTAGCTTTATTCCTGGACACTCACAAACCTAAATACTCGGGCTCCTTGCTTAGTCTCTTGAAAACCTTGATCAGAGTCTCTATGGACTCCATGAACATCACAGTATTGTTGTAAATGTCAAGATCAGTGAATCTTTCTTTACTAACAGATGCCCCACAGCTGCTGGACCTCATGATCCCGCCCAACACAGTCTATGCAAGCATTGAACAGAGTAGGAGCAACAACACACCATTAGCAACCCCCAGAATCAACTGGAAAGAACACAGAGGTTCTCCCTCCACTATGCACAGCATTCACAGTACCAGTGTACAGGCTGATCATGGCGTCCAGCAACTTTTGGGGATCCCGCAAAGTTTCAGGATATCCCACAGGGCAACTCAATCAACTGAGTCAAATGTTTTACGAAAATCAACAAAGATTGCAAAGAACCTCTGCTGATATTTGCGCTTGCACTCAATGAGAACCCTCCACGCAAGGATACAGTCGATGGTAGACTTCTTAGGCATAAAACCAGACTGTTCGGTCACCGAATGGCAAGCAAGTGATCATGGATCCTGTTAAGGATGACTTAAGAATGACCCTAGCAAAGACTTTACCGGCCACTGTAAGCAGTGTTATCCCCCTGTAGTTGTTGCAATTCAGGTGATCACCAGTCCCTTTCCAGATAGGGACTACATGTCCCGTTTTCCAGTCAGTTGGGATGATGCCTGACTCCCAAATGAAAGAAAAGATTTCCTGCAATGCCAGGAGGAGAGCCTTACCACTAGTGGCAAAGTTCACCCTGGATACTACAGATCCCAGAGGCCTTCCCAACCCCTGGCTGATTCACCAGCTATGCAATCTCAGTGAGATTGGGTGGTTCACAACTACTTGGAGGATCAGCCTCGAGAACTGTGGACCCAGAGATGTCCAACATCCTAGCTGGAGGGTCAGCTTTAAACAACTGTTCAAAGTAGCTGGCCCAGAGGGTCACAATTGTAGTGTCATCTGTAAGGACCGTTCCATCACCCGCCCTGACTTCTCAGTTCCCGGTACAGTTCCCTGGTTGTTGCCACCAAGTCGTGTGCTGCGACTCCTCTCAGTAATATCCAAGTGCCCTGCAAAATGATACATCTCCTTTTGGGAACACTGGCAACACCAACATAATCCTCTGCAACCTTCAGGGTCTTATCACGAAAAGTCTCCCACATCATATTAGAGTCAGCAGTCGCACCCAAGTCACACAAACTGCATGCAAATTCATCAGGAACAGCCGACCTTGGAGTCTTGCTAAGTCCAGCCTCATACTCCTAGTAGGTGTTAGCCTACTGGATCTAAGTTGAATCTTCTGAGTAACAAGAAGTAGTCTGTTTTCAGAATTCACAAACAGGGCACATCTGTAGACACTGAAGTTCTGCAGGAGCTAGCATCTTCCCACAAGGATGTGATCACTCTTCTTCCCATTCCACCAGTATTGGAGTACCAAGTCCAACAATGTGGCTCAGGGCATTGGAAGCAGGATCCACTGACCTGTAGCCTCTGAGCTTTCGGAAAAGTCAAGGACCCACAGGAGTCACTTTCACCCTGGTCTTCAGACCCATGGGGACTGATACAATCCTCATAGCCAGCCCACTCAGTGACAGTGGTCACATTGAAGTCACCCATGAGGAGTGTCACCCTTCAACCACTGAGCAAAGTTGTGACTAAAATGTCACCCCCTAACAAGTCACTCACCATGGTAGGAACATACACTGAGAAAACTGACAAGACAGGCAAGGAGTGCCTTAGCCTGAGCCACTTGTTGAAAGGAGTGACATCAGGCATTATCGGAAGGAGCCGATCCACTACAGCAACAGCTACTCCCCTGAGTATGGCAGGGTCAGACTGACCATACTAAAAGTAGCTATGCCCACCTACAGAGATCGGGCCACTCCCACTGACCACTATGTGTACCTCAGAGAGTGCTGCCACCAAAACATGGAACTTACAAAGCTCCCCTGACAGCAGAGGAAGAGACAAGATGTTCCATGTGCCTACCCAGATGGGTCATCTTTAACTGGGACTCAAGTGCTGCCATGCAGAAGGCAATGCCTCAGGACCACACCAGCCCCGATCCCCAACAGGCTTGACCCTGTTGGCTCTCTTTTCGACTCATCCGGGAATGGGGCTCCCGAAGACTTCCCCTATCCCCTTCATGGTGCATGCAGCCTTCCTGTGGACGGCTGCAACAGAGCTACTGCCGCGGCGAGCAGAAGAGTATCATGATTGTTTAAATCAAGTTGTTTTACATTGGCTAGAGTGCCAATCCTGCCACCAACCCCCAAAGGAATTGTTTCCCTGCAAGTTGGAGGACCACTTGCAGGGCCAGATGCAGTTTAACCTCATATCCAGGACATGATGGACTCTGAAGAAGACAAAATATTTTGGTATATTCACAAGTAAGTACAAATTGGGGCAGCGTGTGGCTCAGTGGCCTAGGTCACCAGTTCAAGCCCAGCCTCAGCACATGCACGGGTCCTTGAGCAAGACCCTTAACCCCCAGCTCCCTGGGTGCCGCTACAGGTGGCTGCCCTTCACGGACAGCTTGCTCTACAAAAAGCAAGTTGAGGGAGGCGTAAAAAAGAGTTTCCCCATGGGGATTAAAAAAAGTGTGAATTATTAAATATATATCACTTGCTTGCTCAGCATTTATTATAATATTTTATTATCCTATTTCTGTCATGTATTAGCATGTTACTGTCCCTATTTTCATTGTTGTTACAACAATTCTGGTTTGATCGCATATAAGTAAATGTGTTTTATAGGTAAATTGCAGAACGATTTGGTTCAAGGTCAATTAATTTGCTGTTAATTTGCAAAGAAGGTCCGTTACTTCTGCAAGAAACGGTTCCTTGCAAAGAAAGATGGAGAAGTTCACACATTTGGTTGTACTGTTTGCATGTTTGTTTACATTTTTATCAGTGGTCTTTGCACTTTTCCTTACTTTCCCAAACTTAAACGTGCTGAACATATTTATTGTTCCACTCCCCATTTTACACTGCCCAACCTCTTATTGCACTGTTTATACTGTTATGGCCTACTGTTCTCCATGCACCTGTTCCGTCCACTGTAACTGTCACATGAGAATTTCACTTTCACTTAGTTTTATGATGCATGTAAATAAAGTGATCGTTATTTATGAGATTTATCACTGACCCGTATATAAAGGCACAATATGAAGCAAACCTCCAGCTGGCACCCAGAATGACATGGTCATTATTGGGTTTGTTAGTACTCGCTGCTTTATTATTCAAGCTCCAGATAATTTTCTCTCAAATGGAAAAAATAGACTGACTTTTAAGGCACAGCAAATTCTTGCTATTTTGTTTGCTTGAGCCTCTTTGTCTCTCTCTCTCTCTCATTTCCAAAGATAAATTACCATGCAAAATTGAATATTTCTTCCTGACAGGCCTGATCACTCTTTCTACATTGATACAGAGATTTACAAGGTTTTGTATTAAGTTTCACCAGGTAAGCATACACTCAATCGTAGCCTAAGGTTGACGATAATCGGTTGCACCACAAATAGCTTCCAAGTAAATTTAACACTGCATTATCATTAGTCGTAATATCTAAAATATTTAAATATTTTTAAATGGTGAAAATGGCACAAATGTGAATAACCAAACAAAACCTGTTCTGTTTTTATCCTGTAATAGTATAACGTCATCAGAGATCATTTTATTAACTTGTTACCTTTACTGCTGATTTAGGATACAACAAGGTCACAGACTTGATATGGCAACATTACAGTAGCTAGCAGGGTGGACAAATTCATTGTCCTGCCTTTTGGTCTGAGTGAACCCAATTGTATTCCTTGAGCTCAATCTCATGTAGCAGAACGACTGTCAAGCAACTACAATAAACGTCAATCTAACTTTAGAATTACAAACGTGATAAATGATCTAGTGGTGCATGCCAACCGTAACTGATCTGTGATCAGAACAGATCCCCCTCAGTTTGGCATACATGAAGTGAAGCTCAGATGTTAAGGATATGTGAAATACAATTTTAGTGCTATATAAAAGTAGCTTATTGTTATTATTATTCTATCAAGTTTTCTAGTGGCCCCGGTGGGTGATAAATAAAAACATATGTAGTCTGACAGGGTTAATGATCGTAAGCATATTCAAACTTAATAAATGGGGGCCATCACTAGAAACAGCCCCTGGACTGGGTTGGCTCACAGGAGTGGAAACATCAGCCTCGCCATTGTTTTTGCACAGTGCAGGTGAAAAGGCAAAGCATGGCCGTTCTTCTCTGAAACAGACGTGTCCTGACTTCCTCTCCATTCCGCATATACATGAAGACACGGTGCCCTTCACTTCTCAACTTGAATTTTAGCAACTGTTTTACAAATAGGCCTTTGCAGTTCTGTCCGGCGCAATGTTCAGATTTTGTCAGAGGTCCCGGTGAGTCCCCTGGTGTATAGTTCTAACGTTAAAATTGTTTCAAAAAGGACCTTGGGTGGTGAAGGCAGAAAACTATTGCTACAAATATATCTTCCGAACTGTGGAGAAACGAGGTGGTCAGCCTATTTCTTCATCTGTAACTAATTACTGATAATACAAAACCACCTTCTGTTACGTTTCTTGTTCCAAACCGCATGTCCAGCCATTGTTGGCTGATGCTGGTTGTTGACCCCCAGCTGCCATTGATGTACCTTTTTCTCCTTTGTCATTAGCAACATCCTGGTAAAAATGTTTATTAGAAAAATCTCCTTCTGGGGAACAGATGAAAGCGACAGCTTACATCTTGACAGTGACACTGAGATAGGTAGCCACTCACGGTCTTGTAGTCTTCCCAGTTGCGGTGGAAGTCCACTGAGCCGTCCTGGCGCCGCTGCAACACGGTCCAGCCTCCGCCGCGGGTCTTCATGTCGCAAAAAACCTGCAAGAGGCATAGCGCTAAGCATTCCCTGATAAGCATCCGCTTATCCCCATGGAAATAGCTCCCATGAGACCCGTAGCTACACCGACCACTGAACACCATCGTTTATTGCCCTGGATGCACGTCATTAACAAAAAGCCATGAGTTCAGCATGTTTTCATTATTCAGGGGGAAATTACAGTTCCTTCATAAACTAAGAATGGCATGTAATTTTGTAAAATTCAATCACAAATTCTTTAATAAATATCAATAATAAATCCGCAAACGCTACACTTTCCCCAGATTAATGAATTCTGTAGTCTTTCCGATGCATTTTTCTGAATGAAGAAACCCCCTTTTAAATACCCCTTTCATAATGAGCCCTTAATCGAATTCGAGCCTGTTAACGATCCTTTTGCCGGTTAGTTAGTGGGAGTGCCAGCTTAATGACCAGCTAAATGTTTATGTAGATAATGGCAGGTAGAGTAGACACCAGCTCTGTTTCACATGAATTAACTTTTTTAATTCCCATTGGTGGGAATCTGTGAAGCTTTCGACAGATGTGGACCTGAACATTAGTCGAAAAGTTAGGAGGGCAGGACTAATGGTTTCACGGCAACCATGAGACACAGATACACACACACACACACACACACACACAAAAGATCAATCTCAGCATGTCATGTTTTTGTAAACCGCTCCTCCACATACGTACTGGCCTTTGAGTCACTTGTGACCATGAGTATGTCTACTATTCAGAAGGTAAGAAGACAACAAATTTTTCAATATTTTGCAATAGTGATTTTTTTTTAAAAAAAAGAGAGAAAATGTGTTTGTAAATGTCAAAAAATAGTAACAATAAGTTATTTCAAAGTTACTTGTTTCATAATTAACAGAAATCTTGAAAATAGAGGATGCACAACCTTCTCTACCTCTGTAGACCAGCTGCGTATGATGCCTACCCTTAATTTTTGAAATACAACTTCCCGCCATGATGTTGACTTTACTTGGAACAGGATATGCGCAGGATCAGCAGGCTGAAGTAGCCTCAGGTCTCCCTGTGGTCAGCAGGGGGGAGATTCGTCAGGCAACTCCCAGGCTTCAGTTACGGCCTACATTTTCTTTCTTAGTTTGATTGCATGCAATTATGCCTCTGCAAAAGAGTAATGAATCTGACCGATTCATCTTGCAGCAGGGCCCGAAGCCCATATGGTGAAAAGTAACCTAATTAATTTTAGAATGGCTAAAACTCCCCTTGGCCTCTGGCACTGTGGTTTATTCCCTTAACAACTTTACTTGCTATGCAAATTGAAAAGAAAATACCTTTAATATGCTTCATGCCTTAATGTGCCTGCTTGCAAATGACTCAGATCTGCTTAATTGTCTCCTGTAATTTTTGCCAGAAATTTAAAAGGTGAGAGTTGCAGTTTTGGTACACGAGATGGTAGTTCAGTATTGCCATGTATAGGTTCATGTATGACCCTGTAGCAACAGAGAAAATGCACTTTCACAACATGGACCTAGTGTGGGTAATGACTGGGACTACTGACAAAGATTACAGTATATACTGTGTGTGTCTGTTTGTGTGTACGTGTGTGTGTGTGTGTGTGTATATATATATATAAACTGCTTTATGCCAGTGAAATATTAATATTAGTCATCAATATTAACAATTGCTTCAGAGAAATGTATTTGATTTTGGCATTGTGTTTGTCTTGAAAGGCAGGATATCTTACATAGATTTGATTCCAGGATCTATTGTCTTGCACTTCGATTGCAAAGGCTCCCCTCCTCTCTTTGAGATAAACTTTGAGAGCTCAGCCTTTAATTAAACACAAGGGTCCCATACGGTCACCATCTCAGCTGCAGCTCTCCCGGGCAAACATAGGGTAGGTAAACCTCACTTAGGCGCCAGATGAGATGGGCAGCCAAGCTGACCCACGAAAGGAAATAAGTGTGAGGGAGAAAATGGTGGATGTACGTGACATTTGTCTTATGAATATTGTGGAATGTTATATTAGTGGTGCGGCTGTAAAATGCTATTCATTGTCACAAACTGCATTGCACACTTTGCATGTAAAAACAATAACATACTGGTTGATTATTAGTAGTTTTAAGCCTATAATAATAACAAAATAAATGGGGCAGCTTAAAAAGGTTGGCAGTAAAGTGGCCAGCTGACCCGATGCAACGAGCCGCAGACCGAACAGATGGTAGTACTGCATACACGGATTTGCTCTTTGTAAACCAACACTGGCTCTGAGATGGCAGGAAGCAACTGTTCTGCTGCCAAACATCTGGCTTCTATGCCCACAGGAAACAAATATAAGGGAGAGAGAAGCGAGAAAGAGAGAGAGAGAGAGAGAGTTTGTGTGTGAGTGTATGTGTGTGTGTGCACAGTTCTTGTAATTTTATCGTAAGCATTATGTCCCTGGAACTGCAGCCAGGGATTATATCAGAGTGTGTGAATTGCCAGTGAGTGAAAGTCACACGTGTATCAGCTGGGACATTCTGGCTCGATAGAACCCCCCCCCCCTCCCCAAAAAAAAAGAAAAAAAAATTAAATGACTTCAGTTTCAGATGCCTGAGGGCATGTTCCTTGATTACTTTTCTAATCTCATGATGACATTTTCACTCCACCCAGTATCAAATATTTGTATGGATTGCGTCACATCACTGGAGTTTTTCTGCCTCTTTTGGGGAAGCGTTAAACTGTTAAAATGTCAGTATTGACAAGGTTTGTCATTTTACGTATATGTGGCATTGCAGCCGCAAGCTGCTGAATGTGAATGTGTTAGAACAGCAACCAACTTGACACACACAAGTCTGTTTGGTCATACAAGAAAAACACATTGATTTTCTAACATATTTCAGTAAAATCAATATACTGCCCAGTAGTGTTTTCCAACCCAGTCCTTGGGACCCACAGTTGGTCCCTCCCAGCTCCCTGCCAGACAGTCCCCATTTTTGCTCCCTCCCAGTTCCCTGCCAGACAGTCCACATTTTTGCTCCCTGCCAGACAGTCCACATTTTTGCTCCCTGCCAGACAGTCTATATTTTTGCTGGGGGGGAGTAAAAACTAAAAGTATCTGCGGGTACCCGAGGACTGGATTTGGAAACACTGCTGTACCCAAATCGTGGTTGCATGTGTTGGCTGTCGGACTGCCCTTCCATGCAGGGTGTCCTTATGTCTTATGTTCTTAGGTCTTATGTCTAGGTTCCCTAGCAACTCTGTCCTGGATAAGCCTTTGGAATATGAACGGATGTACAGCAATTGCTTGACCCATGCAATATTCATATGTATTGAACTATCACTTTTCAGTATTTGCAATAACCTTTTTCAGTATTTCTAATAACCTTATAACTATAGGGATCAACTGGGGAGGCGTGCTAGCATGGAATTAGCACCTGTTCCCACTATATATCTCTGGAGGAATCCCACTACGTGTGTGTGTGTGTGTGTGTGTCAGGTATACATTACATTGTGGAGATTAAATGTCCCCACAATGGGATAAAAACCTGCTATTTTGACCTTGGCCCCTATAAGGGATTTTTTTATAAAACTGCAATAAATAAACAAAAAATTCCAAAAGTCTTATATTTTGTTTGGTTACTTACCGGTTAATATTAGGACTGGATAGGGGTTAAGGTGGTCATTGTTGGGATTAGGTTTATGCCCTAGAATTGAATGGACCGTCCCCACAAAGATGAGTACAAAAATGTGTGTGTATGTGTACCCCAACCTTGTTGGTGCTCAAGTCATTAGAATTTTATAATGTATGAAAATTTCACTGTCAGCTTACTTATTTATTATTTATTTTATAGACCTTAGTGATGTCATCTTGATTTCACTTCCTGTAGCCAATTTGTAATGAACAAGTGCCTTACAATATTGCATTGTTGGTTACATTTCAGCTCACAGTTGCCGTATATCATTGCATTTTAAATTGTGTTGCTGTTGTTGTTGTATTGCACTGTTGTAGTTGTTGGACAGTTAATTTTATTGGCCAATTTAAGGTGGGTACTAGTAGTATTAGTTTCTTTGCTATATTCTGTTTTTTGGGAATATGCATATGTGCTCAACTAAAGTAATACACTGTCTGCTCTATAGCTCTTGTTGTAATGTACAGTACACCAAGTATATAAATGTAAATTTAAACAGAAAAATATATCAAATGACTTAGAGTCCTCCACTCACCACAAATATTGTATCATTTTGTTTGAAAGGTATAGCTATTGGAACCATTCTGGCACAAGGCAAGAATACCAATGAGACCTCGTCACCATGCTATTGAACAGTTGGAAAAGTAAAATATTTCAGAATGCTTCAGCACACCCTAAATGTCAACTAAGCTCAATTAATTTTTGCACATTTCTTTTTTCTTTTTTTTTTTGAGTGGCGACTTGATTGAGAGGGTGAGAGGTTGAAAAATCCAAGGTTGAAAAAAAAGAGTCACCCTGCTATACCTGTCATAGGTTCCAAGCCCAGTGACAACAATGACCTGGACAACCAATAGGGGAAGGGTTGGTTTAACCTTAGATCTAACATCTCTTACAATATAAATAAGGATTCTCATCAATGTGACTTACATACTAAAGTGAATCCAATGGGCTTTCTCACACCCAGAATCGATTACACACCCCGTCCCCTCACCTTGAATGTTTGTGTTGAGTTGGTGACATGCAGCCTGTACACCCCATTTTCCGTGATCCCCGATTTGTAGATTTCGGCACAGTCGCGGAAGCTTGGGGCCTCTTCTGTGGCTCCGGTGGAAATTTCCCCTTGAAGGGTAGATCCTTCAGATTAAGAACAGCATCTCAGCTTTAGGGTAAACAACTAAATCTAAAAAGAAGCATCACATCTGTATAAACACCCCCAGAGAGCTAAAACAAATGTTCTCAAAGTCTCCTCAATACTTTTCCCACACTCATAATCGCCTTTTCCCCATACTTTGTGTTGCATTGCTTTATTTTCCACGGCAAATCAAACAATAGGACTAGCACTTGGGTAGTATATTTGTGAAAGCCAGTCGATAACTGCATTGAAAATGAGTCAGTTGTTCTGAGAGTATGACAGAAAAATCTGTGTTTAATATAGTAATTCGCAAAATTTATCCCCTACAGTTGCATGTGTGAAATTACATGGTATCTGAAGATCCTTGTGATATTCCTTGTGTTCTATTCTACTACACAGTCAGGTCTTTTGAAATCATTTTCATTATTTGCAAAACAAACTGAAATGATAATGCTTTAATTAATATATTAATAGTTTTTTGTTTAATAATATTTTGCACATGTAAAATCAAACCTAAAAATGATGCCTCTAAGGCAGTTATTCCCAATCCGGTCCTCAGGGACTCGCAGACAGTCCACGTTTTTGCTGCCTTCCAGCTCCTTACCGGAAGGGAACAAAAATGTGGGCTGTCTGGCAGGGAGCTGGGAGAGAGCAAAAACACGGACTGTCTGAGGGAACCACTGCTCTAAGGAGACACCATAAAACATCTCACATGCTCCTCGCTCCGCAGCACCTCCGTTTCGTTGAAACCAAATCAGGATGGTATGAAGGTGTGACTGACCATTACAGTGCTGAACCAGTGTTAAGAGCTTCTGTAAGGCGCCTGTGAGCGCCTCCTCCTGGTGGTGGGGCGAAGTGTCACTTCGGATGGAGCCTCCCAGTCCCACCTCCATCAGGGCGACGAGCTTCGCCTGGCGTGCCGACAGCTGCTGCAGCTGCCGCTTCTCCTCGAGCAACGTCTGCAGCTGCAGCGAGTGCCCGCCCTCCATGGCTGCGAGCCGCCGCTCCAGCAGGCTGAGGCGCCAGTGACCGGAAATCAGAAATGCGGCAAAAACTGCGTCAGCGCGAGAAAGCAGCCCGTCTTCGCTCCCAAGAAAGACAGACGCTTGATGCACTTCCACTATAATCAAGGCCGGACTTGT
Organism: Brevimyrus niger; assembly: GCA_015164015.2. NCBI lineage: Eukaryota > Metazoa > Chordata > Actinopteri > Osteoglossiformes > Mormyridae > Brevimyrus > Brevimyrus niger. The sequence continues at coordinate 14,309,416 of JAABNY020000046.1, forward strand.
CAATGGGCTTGCTGGGGGTATGTTTCCTAAAAGCAAAGTTTCTAACGACATTAGCAATGTACGTAGTTGGAACCATGCAACCGAATGGTTCAGAGTATGCAGGTTGCTTACGGAAGCTTTGAGGGTATAGCCTAGGGCCCTGAGTTTGGCCCCAAACATTTTTTTGGTTGTTATAGCAGCACGGGCCCCAACAATGGCTTTAGTTTAGGGGCCCCTACCTCTCTAAATTTGGCCCGGGCTACAGCACAGCTGGAAGTGTTTTCAGGGCCCCCCGCTACCTTCCCAGTAGTGCTCACTGTAGCCACATGTCCTTCATATCTCAGCAAACTACAGGCAGGCTGTAGGTACTCTGCTCCTTGGCAGCTCCATGCAGCCTCGGCTGTTTCTCTCATTCGCTCCATTGTGATGAACCGAGCCGCAGGCCACCATAAACGCACCATGGGAGCAGCACATTAATTCCATGGCAGGCTGCTTGGGGCGGTCTGTAGGTTTTCAGATCCCAGCCATATCTAACTTCACCTCAAAGTTATACAGTACCTCACACACACACACACACACACACACACACACACACACACACACACACATATGTAGGGTAAACATATCCTTATGGGGACCGCTCGTTCATTTCAATAGGAAAAATGCTAATGCTAACTATGACAACCTTAGCCCCTACCCAACCCTAACCTTAACCATAAGTAACTAAACAAAATAAAGTCTTTTAGCAGTTTTAGTTTTTTGATTGAACTGACTAATTTTTTATAAAATTGAGTTTCCCCTTGTGCGGGCCAAAAAATGGTCCTCTTGCTGTCAATATAGCAGGTTATTATTACATTGTCCCTACAGTGTAACATAAACATAACCCTCCCCACCCTACCCCAGTACACACACACATACACACAAACATTACCTGATGCATGGAGAACCATTGGTTATTCTTATGGAAAATTGTCCAGAACTCACTCAATCAATGGAATACAATGGAATAGGCTGATTTCCGTGGACTTGTATGTTAAAATGTAACAACCATTCTCTTTGTTGGATTATGTACCAACTGAGTGGGTTTTATTTCCCCATACTGTAACATATGATTATACAGCCTAACTTTAGGTCATTGGCCGTCTAATTTGAAAAATAACGAGAAATTAGTGACTCCTGGAAATTTCCACTCCATTTGTATCAGCGCTGGTTTGTTGGTCAGGTAGCTTCACGTCTCCTTGGCTCAGTCTCTGCTTAATTACATTCTGGAGCTATTATTGTTCATCCCATACAAGTGTGTCAAAAAATTAACAATTCAGTAAATAAAGAAATAAGAAAAAAACTGAAAGTGAAAGAGAATATGAGACATGCGATGATGTTTAATGAGAGGGAGACGGGAGAATCACTTCAAACCCAGAGAGTGAAAGCAATCGTGAACATCAGGCACCATGTACCAGGAAAATCTGCACAATTAATTCGCACTGCATGAATTGACGACACTAAGAAAGAGCTTATCCAGGGTTACTGACTGAAACGGAACAGTCACACAAACTGAAAAAGCGATTTTCTTTGCTTTATGACTATGTGCCTCTTGAAAGCCTTTTTGATTCAAAAACTAAATTGGACTTTTTTTTCTTAGCACAAAAGATTAATGAAATTTGTAGTTTGTAGGTGTGTCTTTTTGTCTGACATTGTGGTCAGTTTTTCTGTGATTTGGATGACGCTCAAATATATTCTGTGTTTTGGGGTTGCAGGCCTTGGGATAGTTTTTTTTTTTTCCGGTGTTTTTTGACTAAGTTCACTGCCGCAGCATGCCGTTATGATCAAATCAGCATGGGACTTTGCTACTCGAACCTGCAGCCATTATTCCCACGTTGAGCTCAGTGGAGTCAAATATCCACAGATTTGACCTGGTGCTGATTATCTCAAGGTCCCAAGTCCATTTCCTTAATCATCTCAATCACCACAGACATCTTATGAAACCAGAGTCTTCACTGCATGTATTCACCATACCCCTCAGTTTCCTCCCTCGTGTCAGAGATCTCAGCACCTTCACACCATGGCTGTACTTGTGCCCCCCCCCCCCATACACCACCACACACCCACACCCCCACACACACCCTCTCTCAGCAAGGGGCCCGGTTGGCAACCCCTTCAGCTGGCCTGTTTTTATCGTTGAGCTGGGAAATCTGCTGAGTCTGTTGCAGGATCTGCCTCTCCAGTTTGTGGGTGGAGAGCGAGTACTCGAACAGCTGCATCTCCAGTCTGCTGGTCTGGTTCATCATCTGCAGACCAGCAGACACTGTGGTCATACCTCCTACAACATGCTAATGACCATACATTGGATGGGTCAACCGTCCTTGTCACACAGTGATACGCTCATTCCGCAGGAAGCACAAATGTATGTTTTGTTCTGCGGAAACACGATTGTATGAAGGTCTCTGCATTGTGAATTATGCAATACATCTTTTACAGAGTGACCTTGCTGCCAGACATTTAACAATTATCTGGAGAATAAAATGATCTGTTGTAATGTTTAAGAAGGTTTGCAAAGATTTTCAGGTCATAAAACTTAGTTGTAAGATTAGTGATCGAAATCCTTCCTGAGCATCTGAACCACTCGTGTTACACAATCAGTTGTATTAATGGATGTGATTTGTTCCCCAAAGAGGGTCACTATGCTACATATGGGTAGTGCTTTGTTAGGCTTTAATCGATTTTATACTATACCTATTACAGTTCTCTAAAGAGAGCAAATGAAAATTGAGTGCATCCATAATGGGTAGATATGTTTTGATTTCAAGATACAAAAACAAGGTTCGCTTTTACTCGTGTGCCGTTTTAACAGCCTCATAGGCCAAGCAAACAGAAGACAGAGCAAAGCCGACAGAATATTGGTGCAGGTTGTATTATTGGACGCGACGACCGGCTGACGAACGAGAAGTAAAAAGACATGAAAACAAAACATCACGGTCATCTCTGAAATAACAGCTGCTCAGATCGATTGGTCGTACCGTTTTGATTAAAATACACTTCCCCTGCTGTTTTATGTGTTCCAATGACAGCTACGTGCATATATGTGAAGTTTGTTTTTTCACGCGCAAAAACAGCAAGGTCATTAATCAGCTAAAATTACAAGTTCAGCAACCTAATGCAAGCAGGTAATGAATGAGTCCTATGGGATTGCTGAGCAAGTTAAACAATGACCAGACGACGGCCTTTAAAAATAAACCATTAAAGTCTGAGCCACAGGCTGCGGTTTCACCCCATTGGCTCGCCTGCGTCTCCACATCTGTCAGTTTACGGGTCTGCTCTGCTGATTGGCTGAGGAGGTTGGTCCCGATCTCCAGCATGGCAGCCGTCTGCGTGTGCACAGTATTCCTCTGCATCTCCTCCATCTCTGACCGCACATTCTCCTGGATGTAGTTCTCCAGCTGCCAATATATCAAATTTTATTTGTAACATATACAACTATACTCAGTACAATGTGTAGTGGGATAAATAGCACAGCCTCCACTCACGCTAGACAGCATCCACACTTGGTCAGTCAGTTTCACCATGTTTATACATTATGTGAACAAAAGTATTGGGACACCTGCAGGAATTACAGGAATTGGCCACATAAGCCACACCCACTGCTGACATACATATCTGCACACAGCCATGTAATCTGCAG
>JAABNY020000046.1:14346297-14362465 GCA_015164015.2 Brevimyrus niger
GCAAGATGCTATCCTATCAATATGGGCCAACATTTCTAAAGAATGCTTTCAGCACCTTGTTGAATCAATGCCATGTATAATTAAGGCAGTTCTGAAGGTGAAAGGGGGTCAAACACCGTATTAGTATGGTGTTCCTAATAATTCTTTAGGTGAGTTTATAATGGTATTTTTTTGTTTTAATGTTTTAAAACAAAATATATTAGTGTTGTGTATTGCTTGGTATTGGTTTTACTTGGCAATTTTTATTTTTTTTTTAACTGGCCTGAAATTAGTTTCATTTTATTTGAAGAAAAAAGTAAAGCATTCAGCCATATTACAAAAATCAGGAAATGCGAACAAGAAAATCCATCTGGCCTTTTCTGCGGGGAAAATATGTATCCAGAGATCTGCAGAAACATCATGAGTACCCATAAAGAATATAGTCAGAAGGAGATATGACTTAAAGTAATAAACTGCTGAGTAATAACAGGACCAAAGCAAAAATGTATTAAAAACTGTTAATAATTAGGTCATCTGTTGTGGTCAAATGGCTTTTTGGTGCTGGCATAGCACTTAGTCCGTGGATTAATATAATTTATAGAACATGTGTCATAGACCAATTTCTAGCAGTTATAATGACAGGCTTTATTGCAGACATGATAGAGTGGGTCTTTGGGAAATAGATCACTTCAGGCCAGACGTGCTGTGATTTATGGTGTTTTGCATTTATATAATACCACAGATTCCTATAGATACTGATGTGTTAAGATACACATTATTCTGTAGGTTGTATATATGGCAGCTTTACTGTTAATTCTACATTATTATATTGGCCTATGGTTTAGGTTTAGAAAATCTGCTGGTACAGAATTTTTTTTCTGAACAATTTTGCAAGAGTAATGCCTGGTGTCTGGTAAAAATCCATCTTCCTCAATGTTTCGAAAGACAAATGAGCACCTGAATGTGATCCTGAGTTTTAGCTGTTAATGGTTAGCGTGTGGCTAATGCATCTGTGCAGTGTTCTGTGCGGACAGCGAGGGGCTCGTCTGCTCCGTCATTGGTGACAGATATGCCTCTGGAGAAGCGGCCCTCCGCTTGCATTGACCTTCTGCAGAGTGAACGCTTGGAACCACAGGTGGGGATGATGGTGTGCAGCTCAGAAGCTGCTCTCCCCACATGTCTCAAATCGCTCCCTTGCTGTTCGATCCATGTGTTACGTTGGTAGGAATGACAGATCATCCAGGTTAGACCTGTGCGCCGCAGTGTGAGCCAGAGTGACCCTACTTCTGATTTTCAGTCAGATAAATTCCACCATACCCAATGACACTTAGCCAACCCCCCCCCCCCTCAAATTAACTGCAGTACATGCAGACTGCCAGCATACATTGTGTTTCTAAGTGTTTGACTCAGAACATCGTGCCCGAGATCAGAAGGTAATTGCTTCAAATCTCAGGGCCAGCAGAATTATCTTACCGTTGGGCCCCTGAGCAAGGCCCATAACCCTGAAATTCCCCAGGGGCTGGCTCTCCCTGCCTTAGAAAAAATGGGCATTATTGTAAGTAGAAGCATCTGCTAAGCCGATGTAATGTGCCCAGGATTTGAGGCAGTAGGCGTTTGACCATTTGAACCATTATCCTTACATGTACTATGTTATAAAGGCCCATTTTCCAAGGTGGACTGAGTCAGTGCAGGTCCCAGCTGTGATGTATGGGGCCTTGTGATTGTACAGGCGTAACAGGTGATCGTGACGTTCCGTAATTGATGCTGTTTTTAGTTACACAAACATACAAATTCTTCAGTTGAGTTATTCATAACTCAAGGTTTTTATTTATCAGTTCATTATGAGCCGGGCCTCCATCAGAATCACCTCAAGACAGCAGACTCATGACATCATCGTAGGGCCTGAGTTGGGGTCAAAAAGGCAGCTGCCAACCCCTTCCCCATACCTTACCCTCCCAGCTGCCAGTCAAAGGTAAGGTTTGTGTTGTGAGGCAGCTGGCTGGGATGTAGTATCTGTGTTCTGCGTCAGACATTGGGGCCTGATCCAGTTACATTAGTCAGTTGCTAAATAGGTTTCTGTGTTCAGACAATCCCTCTTTCACAGCCTAAACCAGGGATACACCCAACCTAACAAAATAGATGGCGAGGCTTTGGGGTGTGGGACCAACAGACATTTTCTTTGCTTGACCTTACAAGCGGCGGCAGCCAAGCCTGTTTAGAAATCAGCTGTAATAACGACAACGTGAATCGAGGTGCCTGTCGTTACTCCTGTAATGGCTCACACCATGATAAACAGTCTCGGAACCAGTGACATTAATCATTAAACATAGGTTTCTCTGTCCTCACGTAGTTTTTGGCGTTTATCATGATTGCATCGTTATTTACATTAAAATATTAACACAGAGCACTTTGGCAGCCTTATCGCAGTAAAACACGGAAGCTTAGATGACTAGAAGTTTGGCCATGCTACTTTGGTGTCTGTTTTGTTTGTGTACTGGTTTGGGTCAACTTTGTCACAGGAGTCTAACCTAACATTTAAGGAGGCTGAGTTTGTGGTTCCTCAAGACCGCGTAAGCGCTCCCTTTAAAATGGACTACGAGAAGTAGTTTTTGTTAAACATGCTGAGGGGCATGAAGGTACAACGTACACACTGGGGTCAGAATGTCAGCCCCAGGCCAAATAGTGTAAGGCCAATTAAACAAAGCTCCCAAACAAAGATGACTGCTTGCATTATCCATCCATAGAGAAAGCAGAACCTGGAAGTGGCTTAGCCATCTCATGTACACCTGCCTAAACATTTTATTGGTAACGCTTTAGTTGAGGGGACAAATTCTTAGTTATACACTGACCTCAAGTTTATTAATCATTAATGAATCGTGGCGCATGTTTTATCCCAAGTAGTTACTATATTTGTTACCATAGCTGCTAATGCTGTAAACCTTTGTGAACTACTGAAGGAACCAGTCATTAAGTTATATACTCATATAATATTAATTCAACATTAATTAATTGTGATGTATCTTTTTTCTCAAGTAGCGACTATATCTGTTCTTGATTTGTACTTTGGTTGTAACTGAGTTACTGAAGTATTTTGAAGTGTTACCATTTCCAACATTTTGAGAAACCAGAGTCAGGCAGTTCCTGGGACAGCTATGGTCAAGGGTCCTGCTCATGGGTCCAAAGCTAAAATCACTGTGACCTCGCAGGTGTCCCTGACCTTGTACGCTCGCAGCCCAGGCCTGTAGGCTCGCCTTGGCGCCATTTAATGGAGTGTCAAAAGCCGCCCCTGGTGTTGCTGTAACATTTAATATGCTACATTATTTCCTTAGGCCCTATTAACTGCCCGTTACCTTCACAGGGTCTGCCTGCACCCGCCACACATGCTTCCCCTCTCTGGGCATGTGCGCAAAGGGTTTTATTTATGCACTACCAAATTGTAGTCGTTAAATTGTAGTTACCAGGATTGTAGTGTGCGTCTTACATGCCTATTGCACAGAACATTTTTAAAAATGATATTGTACAATCATTACTATTTTATTGGTCATTTTGATGAGACATTTTTTTAAAAGACTTGTGAAAAGAGCAGAGAGCTTTTCATTTTGACCACTTGGTGGAGCTCCACAAGGTTAACATTCTTTGGTCCCATTGTGGTTTGTTTCTGAATAAATTCCTGACTGGAGGCAGCGAAGAGTACCATCCCATAAACCCCTGTAACTAGACCTAACCATTAACCCCGTACTTCATTCGTCTTGCCTTTTTTTATGCTGGCTATGCTGCTTTGTCCCCTCTGGCACACATTAGACAGGACTGAGGTTCACCTCTTAACAGGGGGCTTGCAGAAATTTCTTTGCATGTGGCTCAGAATCTGCATAGCAGACAAACTTCAGTCTGGTCTTCCCTACCAGCTACTCATTGGGCAGGAGCTCCTTACAGCTGCCTAATACATTTTTGTTTTTTATTGTGTTTCGCATATTATGGGCCATGATGTCATTTCCCGCTGCCTTCTTATAGAATCTCCCAGCTATAGGTCTGTTTCCACTGTTGGAAATGGCCCATAAAATTGCCCGTATAAAATGCCAAAACTATAAGCACTCCGTGAGTAGCTTTAGAACATTTCAGTAATTCAGTGCCTCCATTTTTTATATTTTTATTGGCAGAATTTTATAAATTCTTGTATTATGTAAATGTACAGTCAGGGCCATAGCCAAAGTTTGACAATTAGTGAGGCCCCTGCTGGGGGTGGAGGATGAGTCTCATTAGTCAGATTACTGATACAGTCCCCTCCATAAGCTGCTAATTTTCTTTAATTAATTAGTTAGGTGCAACGTTAGTTAGTATAACTTTTTATTGAGGTGAATATTTAGCTTCAAATTTATATTAGCTCATAAAAAATTACCAAGGTCCGGACCTCGGTGACCCCATAGCTGGCTGGGACCCTGTGTACAGTATTTTTAGTTTTGGTATTTTCAGTTACTACTTTGGGAATCCTGAGATGTTTACTTGATAATACGAAACTCGTTGTGCAAATGGAATATTGTGTTTAGCAATCCGGAATCATTGGCTTCAATGCTCGTCACAAAAACTGGTTGACAGAAGAACGTTTCTCCTTTTGTTGAAAATTGTCATTCCACAGTCTGAGCTAAAATCTCGCAAAGCAAACACTGTGATGTTATGAGGTTTTGGTCGTCTAGGCGCAACGTGTGGCTCCTTGTCATAGATCGGCAGTCAAAGCACATGGCAATGGACACATATTGGCACTAAAACCATCCTGCATTTGGGCACGACATAGAATCACTAAAACGAAACATCTCTCTGAAGTGAACTTTTCTTGAGTCCCACTGCAAACCAGACGTCTTTAGCAGACGAAAGAACGAGTGTGGATTCTGGGGTCTCACTGCTCACACCTAATGGTCTTTCAATCAAGCCTGTTCCTCCTAATTCCCTGTTTCACCGCAGCAGCTGCTAAACTAGTTTTAAACCGTAGATGGGTCAACACTCACAACGCACTGGGAGCTAGGTTTTTGAAGACACATTCTTGACACAGGTCTTGAAGTTGCTAATGTTGTTTCAAGAGAGAGTGAGTGTAATCGGGAGTGCAGGGTTTTACATATACATTATTCTTTTCCTCTGGTAACATCCGCCTTTGCATGTGGTTTTATGATCAGGTGCAGATTTGACACTGAATTAATATCTGCACTGCAATCCAATGGGATTAGTAGTTATGGGCTGCTATTAGGAGACCCAGTGGCCTGTCAGTGATAAATTCAATTCAATTCATTTTTTTGTTTATAGAGAGCCCAAGGCGCTTTGCACAGGTGTTTTGTGATACACAGTGTTGGATAAGTTACTCGCAAAAGTTTCGTACTCTGTGACTGTGACTCTTTATACTCAACTGGTTACATGAAACAAAAACTTGGTCTGGATTTGTACTTTCTGGACTTAAATTTTCCACCTCTGTATGTAATGGATTACTTTTGTAAGCATCTTCCCCAACACTGGTTATACACGGCAACATCATTAGGAGAGAACAATACAGAAACAGGGGAAAGAGAGGATGAAGAAATGAAATAAAGAAAGGCAGATGAGAACAGAGGAGAGGAATCAAAAACTCCCAAGCAAGGAGATATAAAACCTCTGGGGATCCAAGGTCAACTGGTGCAGTCAAGCTGCACCCCAGGCATGCTGGCATTATGTAACACGAATTATTGAAAAAGTCAACATTATTTGGTCACTCCTTTAATGTTTTTATCCAGAGAAATTATTTTTTACTCATTCATTTTTCTCGATATTTTGCTGGGGTGCCTTCTTTCAGAGGCACGTCAGCGGGGAGGCTCCACGGGACTTTCTTTTGGTTTTGAGTAAACCCTGAGTTCCCTCCTTCATAAAGAACTGATGTTTCTCCTCAATAACAGGACCATGAGAACATATTTAATATACGTTGAAGAAGGAGGCGGGATGAACAGGATGGTAGGGGATAGTTCCGCATAAAGCCTGGAGCCCAATGATAGTGACGCAGGCTCCACTCAGCCGTAGAGGCGGCTCCTTCATAAGCTTGGGAGCTGATAGATGGAGCACAATGGTGAAGAATGGACCTGCCTTGAAAAGCAATAAGATCCCAGGATGATTTCTATTTTACTGTCATTATCTCATTGAGGTTCAATGGGGCACGTTGTCTGGGCATTTTCCATTTCGCCCAAACAGAGCTGTCCCTCAAGATGCATAATAGTCGGCATACATTTCGTTGAACTGTCCCTCTTTATTACTCCCAGGTGAGTTTAACTGTGTTTTTCTTACCAGATTGTCCAACTGCTGAGTTTTACTGAGGCTATAACCTACAAATTTACTCAGGACTCCTGATTCCCCCTCTTTACCAGCCCCCAAACAAACTAAAAAAAACACTTGGAGGTCTTTCCTTAGAGGTCTTTTCCTTAGAAAAGGTCTTGGAGACTGAAAAATCCATTGTGCTTTAGTACACATAATAGTACTAGCCTGGAATTTGATACATTATATGTCAACACAGCATTCACGTAGACTGAATATTATGAATTTATGGACCATAAACTGAGGCTTTGCATTATTTTTCACCATCACCATAAATACTGCAAGGTTTTTATCCTCTGGGACAATTCATGGTCAGACTTACTGCAATAGTTGCCACCTGCCCTGGGTTTTATGGGATTGTCGTGCCTCATTTTGAACCAATATGGAGGGGGCAGTATGTGCCCCCCCCCTCCCCTAATCCAAAGCTCAGCATATTTTTATCGTCCTGGGAGGTTGGGGTAGTTGAGGGGTGTTGCCATCCTATAATTCCTTAGATCGAAGGTGGCCACCCGACTTACGTCCTCGCTTTGGGAATTTTGGTTAGACGCCCACAGTCCCACCCCTGGTATTCCCGGCTGTGTTTAATTGGGCTGGCTGGCGTTACAACCCAGCTTCTGTCCTAACTACATGTTCAAATTGTACTTTCTGTTCTCCTGCGTAGAGGACCACCCAACAGGGGCGAGGCGAATGCGCCATGCGATCTAATCGGCACGGCGATCTCACAGGGGCAGGCTTCCGAACAAGACACCCTTGTTCAAAAGGGATTAACAGAGGAAAACCCATTGCACACAGCGAGGGGAAAATGTATTGAGTTTGCTAGAAATGTGTTTGGCTGACATCACGCCGCAGGGGAGGGTGGGAACCAAGGAAAGGTGTGTCAGGCAGTCGGAGGCCAGGCAGGGATTCTTGTCTCCGGGGGTCGCCCTCAACATTTTTCTTCTGGTTTATCTGTCTTCTCTTTTTTTTTTATAAGGGCCTTACAGATGACCTCATTCAACAGCCATAAAGATGGAGAGACATGGGCCATTAATTTTTGATTGTTGCATTACAGACATTTAGTTCCTCTGGGTATTTTAAAATGCCAAATATCCAGACCCAGTCTCGTTTACACATATGTGACCGCTAGACTCCTATCCTAGCATCTAATACACACAGCCATATTCACATAGTTGTATATTAATATGACTAGAAAAAAACATGTGCCAATACACATCTGCATGGGCATCGCAAACCAATTGTAGGCGGTGTGTCTGTCAGTAAAGAATGATCACTGCCTTCCATCTACCTGTAAAGGTCAGTTCCTTTCTCATGGCACTGAGGCACTGTGAAAGTCCCTGCTTACACACGGCTGGGCGGAGGTGAGTGAAACTTGCTGATAAGTACTGTGACAAGCGAGAGAGGGGAAGCGGACAGGGAGGGCATGGAGCCAGTTCTGTCTGGCCAACTGGTGGTTCGTAGCAGACAGGAAGTGGCACTCTTTTTAAACTTTCGTTCTGACACTCCAGGTTGCAGCTCCGCTAGACAGAAGGAACACCTCTTCCCGTCGAACAGCCGCGATCATCTAGTCCTGGGGAAGGGCGACACGAAAGATTGACAGATTCGGCTGAATTTCGGCTTCTAAGCAAACATCTCATGGTAATCCGGGGGATAATTATATAAAAATATGAGAGCTCTGATAAGGTCATCCAGCTAAAACAATTTGCAGCTATTATTTTCATTAGGATTAAGAACAACAAGGCAATCAAATGGAACAGAGAATAATGCTCAATAATCTTCAGTCTCCACGCTAGTTCCAGGGATTTCACCAAGAAAAAACAAGATAATGGTGCAGTATCGATGCCAAATGGCATGTGAAACTGCTACAGTGAGGTTTTTTTAGGCTGTGGTTAGCAGTTGGTTACAAGTGATTGATTCTATTCCCTTCTGTAAAATCCTAAAAGAGTCACATTACCTTTAAATGAAAAATCCTTTCTTTGCCAGTCGCACAAGTACCCTGGAATTCTTCTCCTCGCCTGCCCCATCTCGCTCTCTATAGCTTGGGGATCACAGAACAGGGTCAGCCAATGTGTGGCAGCCCTGGAGCTGGGGGCAGTTAAGGGCCTCGCTCAAGGGCCCAGAGATATGCGATTATCCTGTCCAGGCTGGGGTCTGAACTGGCAAGTTTCCAATCCCAGTCACAGTGGTTTTAGTGCACTGGGCCACTCACCGCCCCATATATTAGAAACAGGATCTCCTTTTCTCCCAGACAGTGTGTGTTATTGCTGTTTATGACTGTTTGTAGTGTTTTCCTGTTGTGGGAAGGTTCGGGTGGCTCACAAAACTGTCAGGTCCCTGCCTTATACTCTGGTACTGCAGCTGAAGGCACTGGGCTGTAAGAACCTCGGGGTTGGCTTCGCGCTAGGCCCGCGTCCTCTGTCAAAATCCCACCGCCGTCCTCTTTCTGCCGCGCTCTTCTGTCTGCCGTTCCCAGACCTCCATGTCTAAATATTTCAGTCATACAGAGGCTGATTGGTGGGGTGGGACCAAGCCTAAAAAACAACTAAATATCACAGTGAAGCAGATGTTTCTCTCTTTCACGCCACATGTTAGTGTTAAATGATCATTTCCTCTGTTCTCTTTTTTTCTTTTCTTTTTGTGCTGATTCCAGTTTTGCAGGGAGCTGAAGAACCTGCATTTGACCCCTCTGCTCAGGTGCTGCATGCTTTACTGCGCACAGTGCAGTTGGCTTAAGGAAGTGGGAGGCCGAATGAGCTTAAGCTCCTGCTCGCTAGGTGTGTTTGAAGGGCCGAGGGCGGAGATGCGTCACATGGAGTCGGGGGAGGGGGGGGATCGTGGCAGATAGCCAGGGCTGTGCGGAGGCCTCTGCGGAGGATCCAGCCCAGATCCCTAAGCGAGTCGCAGTCTCATAGTCCCACTTCACTGCTACAATATTTCCAGTTACATTTCAAGTTCACTTAATTGAGATTTTCAATTAGATTTGTATCTATTAACAGATGCTTTTACTTCAAGTAACATACAATTGAGAAAGCAAAGTCAGCCAGTCCCTAGGGAGCTGGAGGGTTAGGGCTCCTGCCCAAGGGCCCATCGCCCTGCCCCCTCCGCGGTGGGAACCCGTCACCTTCTCAACCCCGGCACCGAACCCTAACCTGCTGACTTATACAACATCCCACCGATTAGCTAAACCTTTGGCCGACGCGGAACCTCCGTAAACTCAATCTCAATGCTGAATTTGCCAAGCACATTTTTTTAAGTAGAACTATGTCATTATTAAATTAGCACTGCATTCATTTTCAGAATATAAGCATTGAATATAACAGAAAATGCATGTAAATTATTACAACTGGGAGCTGGAAGATGTGTATTTCTGTGTATTTCTATTTCAGTTGTGTGTTTGGAGGACCCACATGTACATTCTATTCCACATAGTGTCATGCCCCTCTGATGAACCGGCTATGAATGGCGGCAGTCCCGACCAATACCGGGACTCCACGTTGTGTATATAAGCCTGAAAAACCCGCAAGCCCGGTGCGAGGTATTGTAGATGACTATATACAAACTGAGCATTGCTTTCCCTGTCTTTCGTTTAGCTCCGTTCCACCCTGCTTGCCCTGCCCGACTCATCCTGTGGCCCGTCTCGACCTCCCTCCTGCCCTTCCTCTCCTCACTCTTCCTCCTGGTGAACTCCTCATGTACTGTGTCTGTGTCACTGGACGGATTCCCTGGTGCTCCACCCATTTGCCTGCGACCCCAATCTCCTGGTTACCGACCCTGCCTGTACGACTACGATTCTGCCTGTCCCTAGTTTCTGTTGTCACAGCCTTGTGCAATAAAGACTCTGTTACTCACCCCTCTGTCGGTCCCTGAGGGTTTGTGACACTTTGTATTTGTATGAGCGTGTTCTGGGATTTACTGCCTAAAGAACCATCCAGAAGCTCTTTAGACAGACTGGGTTTGAGGCTTTTAAGGGTGTTCATTGTTTTTTTTTTTATTATTATATTATTTTGACTAGCAATAACTGTTGTGATGGTGCTGGGTGGTTAAAATGGTCTAAAGTTTTATTGTTATTTAATTATTTTTGAAGCTGCCCCATTGGTTCCCATTCAGATGTTTCTTTTGTGAACGTGATAAAGGAGCACAGTGCAGTAAATGCGACAGCCTTTGCAAGGTCGCAGAAAGCGTTGCAGAAAGAGCTGGTGATTGCAGACTAAGCAGCCTTCTGCTGGCACCTGCCCGCTGACAGACTGACTACAAGGGGTAACAGGAAGCGGAGTTTCTCCGGAATTTCGGGTAATCAAAAGTTAAATAAATGCTAATGCTCCACGCTACGGAAAAGCTTGACAAACTCCATTCCTTCCAGCTCCAGTTGTGTGCAAATCATGCTGCCTTCCTGCCGAAGAAATAAACTTTAGGAGGAGGAAATTGCCAGCATTCCCCCAGCCCGCAGATTAGGAACATAACACAGCTTCATTTGCAGCGTCCTCACAGGATGCAAAGGCAGACTGCGGGGTCCAGGGTCTCCAAACAGGCCCCTGTTTATCTCCATATCTGCATGTCTGCATGCGTACTGAACTCAAATCAAGCTTCTCTATCTTTCATTTCGATTAAGATCCCTGTTACGAGGCAAATGAAGTCGAAATGTCCGAAACTCACTCGGGCCGTTCTTTGTTGTGTTTTTGGGATGAGAGCATCGATGACGATGGTCAGACTTCCTCGTCATATGTTACAGTAACGGGAATGAAAACACACTCACTCCTCATGCAGTCCAATGGAGAAGAAGGCCGGTCAATCCTGTAAGTGACAGGCGGCCATCTAGAGCACCAACTTCTTTCCATCCAATTTCACTTTCCGTCAGACAGGTGGCGCCGGTGGTCAGGCTCGCACCACAGTGGCTAAGATCTGTGCTGATGGAGAAGTTCTGAGAAATTTTTGAGAAATTTCCAAGATTGAGTTAGTCCTCATGTTCTACAGCGAAAAACATGCAGTAAATTTAAAAAACGTGCTAGATCCAGTGAAATGGTACTTATGAACTTATGCTACCATTATGCCTGCAGGACCTGATGGGCTGGTGTCCCGTTCAGGGACTCGGAGCTTCCTGGATAAGCAGTTATGGAAAATTAGTGTTTGGGTGGAGGAGTGGATGTAGAAGCATGCAAGGTTTTTTTTTTTATGTGACGATCTTCAGATCATTTTTCATTTGCGTTATCTACTGAATGGTATGGACTATAAAGAACACACTGTCTGCAAGGAAAAAGGGACCTACAGTACAGAAAAGCAGCCGCACCTGACATGAACTCCCCAGTAATCATAAAAAATTGTGCAGGACATTCTGCCAGACTGACCAGAGTGCATTGTTCCTCCCTGCTCTGAATCACTTAAAGGAAATGAACAAAATAACCTGTCTCAATGAACTCAAACTTGTAAAAGCTTTAAAACTGTTACTATGAAAACATTTTTGATTCCATTCTACTGTACCTTGTAAATCTGTCATGGATTCTCTCCTTAACGCTCAAGTTTTTCAAGACAATGGGCAATTTAAGTTTAGTTGACAGTTAACGTGGTTGTTTACTATGTCGTACGACCTCCGAACTCCAAGCCTACACACAATGGTCTGATTAATTGGTCTCATCTCCACATCGAATTTTTCCCCAAACTGCAGGTGCCTCTTTTCAGCATAGCTAACTCTGGGTTAGTGAGTCTGAAATTTCTTGCGACATTGCAGAGGCAAGCATCAAGTCACACTTACACGCCAATAAAAGCTTTGAGTTCAATGCCATCCAAAAAGTTGGAAAAATCATTATTTCTCCAGTAGACACCCCCACCCCCCTTAGAAACCAATAAACCAATGAGGCAGGCAGGGAGGTGGTTGACTCCTATAAACTTCTGTACACCATGTTCATTGGCATCAAAACCGCGATAAAGACATCACAACAGCATGGGTGACCCTTGTGACCCTTTCTAACCAGTGCACTCATCCAAGCACACTCTTCTAGAACATTCCACAGATCCATAAGTAACAGAACAAACACCACTTGAAGAGCTTCTCCCTCAGCTGTCTTCTGTGTGGGCAGGGGGCTCTGTAACAAACACATCCCCTGGCACTCCCCTAACCCCCGCTCACACTTCTGCCCCATTCATAATTACTTGTGCACAGGTGCATCTATTTTTTTTAGCTCTTATTTACTTGTTAGTTTTGTTGCAGTTTCATGCTTATCTGCTGTACTGCAAAGGCCAAGTTTGAAAGCAGGCGTTGGGGATAATCCTTAGTTTGGCTGCTCAAACCCAGGTGTGAGGACTCTTCAGCCAATTAGTTCCCTAATTCGTTATTAGTACTATAATCAAACCTGAATACACAACACCCCTTTCTGGATAAAACTGGCCACCCTTGGTGCAATGTCCTTAATTTTATTTTGTGCAGGACGCAATGCAAAGTCCAAATACTTTATAATATAATTGGCAAAAAAAATGTATTTCGGTTCTGCTTTTAAAAGTCAAGTTTCCTTCTCCACTTTTCATGCTTCAGGTCATAATACCAACAGCTCTAAAGCAGGGATGCTGGATCTTCTGTTTGACCCGTTTGCCTGACATTTTGACAGGATCATGGGGCAAGTGCCTCTCATATAACTGGTCATCTCGAGACCCCTGCTGGCTTTGCCATCTGTACCATCGCACCCTCCCTGGTTGGTAACTGGGAGTGGAATGGGGAAGGAAGCAAGCCGGAAGGCTGACTCTGTCCACGACGTAAATACTGCTAACAGAGGGCAGGTGGGTCGAGTACAGCCCCTGGACGGCTGATCTCTCTGGGACATGCACACTTTCTTATGGCATTTCTACAAGCACACAGCACTGTTTGCGGAAGTTCACACATACACACACACACCATTCTAAGAGTCCCATTCATGGTCTGGAGGCAGCGGCAGTAACAACACATTGTGCGAAGTTTGAAACCATTTGAAATGAATGTTGCAACGGCTTAGTTCGTCGACCCAAGTGCTAGTCATGGTTGCCTGACAAAAGGCTTTAAATAGAATCTCCTAACTCTGAGCAAGTGCTTCCAACGTGCACGACTTGTTTTTTGAACGTACTTTCTCTGATGTCCCCAAAACATCACTGAGATAATATTTAGCCAGGTGCGCGGCATTGATTTTAAGACATTTTTATGGGGAGTGTTTTATGGAATCCGAGCTTGCTTCCTCGCATCACTCTCATCCTAAAGACAAGCTGGAAACTGGAACAGGCAGTTAAAATACTTCTGCAAAATCTGTGACTAGGAAGAAAAAATTCCTCTGGCAGGGTAGATTCAATATTATGTTGAGTATTACCGTCTTCAGCAAGTTTGTCATTCAGCTCCGTTGCAACGGTGTCACGTTGGAATAATATGTCATTCAGATGTGACCTTTCTGCATTAGAATTTAGCCCTTGTGCCTGATAGCGGGGGCGGTTCTATCTTGGGAGGATATCCGTGACTTAGCCCCGAATTTGTCACGCATCATAACACAATGATGGTGCTTGTAAAAGTGTAAATGTAATGCTACAAAAGGAGCCTCCGTGCCCCCCCCCCCCCCCTAGTGCTGCCCACGTTTGAAAACACAAATCATCTACCATATAGAGCTTGGCTTTGTTTCATAGATTATTATTTTTTATTTCCATAATCAGACATTAACCTTGTTTGGGACATACTGGCAGTTTTATATAACAGAAGGTTTTTCAATAAGCCAGCATATAGTTACTGCCAAACATAGCTCCTCTATTCGAATGCACTGGGGCGGCTCTGATGGTTGCCTTTCCCAGCCGTGGCAGTTTTTTGGATGTGGAAGCTTGGCAGCGGAGACCAGATGATAGGCAGCAGTGTAGGCACCCTGAACGGGATCTGAGTCGCCTCCCGGTTGACTGTGGCTCAGCAGGTTAGGCCTGGGGGCCTGCTATTGGAAGGTTGTTGGTTCAAATCACAAAATCACCAGAGTTGTTTCACTGAATAAGGCCTTTAACCCCAAATGCTCTAGGAACTGGTTGTCCCTGTATTCTCAATTGCATGTTGCTTTGGAAAAAAGCTTATGCTAAATTAATGTCATGCCCAGAGTTTTCCAGTACTCTGTCCTTTGGATGCAAAGACTAAGAAAATGTAGTGTAATGTCGTAGTCAAATTATAAGGACATGAAGCACATTGCTTAAAGACAGGCCCTTGTGATTTTGGTAGTTACTGTACATGCAGGTATTTCTCTCTTTCTGAGCTCCTGTTTTACAAGTTTATATGTTTATGAGAATTTTCCGTGGCAAAAATAAAAAAGATTAAATTGTTGCGTAATCCGATCTGTGCTGCCCAAAAACGCCATCCGTAGCCTGACAAAGTTTTCAGATTTGCTGTACTATGCTTTGTGAAATATGTGACTGCGCATGCCTGACTGGGACCTGGCACATCTGCGCATGCTTGCCTGGGACCTGGCATATCTGCGCATGCCTGACTGGGACCTGGCACATCTGCGCATGCCTGACTGGGACCTGGCACATCTGCGCATGCTTGCCTGGGACCTGGCATATCTGCGCATGCCTGACTGGGACCTGGCACATCTGCGCATGCCTGACTGGGACCTGGCACATCTGCACAGGCGCAGCATTACTGTACACTTCATGGCATATTTTTCGATGCTGCCTGATTTGTACCCCTACATTTCACGTCCTGATCCCATTAATTCACCAGGCTCATTTTACATACTATTTGTGAGCCACAGTGGGATACATGAAGAAAAAAACCACCCCATCTGAAGAAAATCAAAGGCACCAAAACTGAGGCCTTCCGAGGCCTGTTTTATATATTTTTTTGTTTTAAATGTGCATATATTTTTTATTCTAATAATAAGTTTGTGTTTCATTTGTTTATTTGGCAAAAATTGTGAACATTTCTTTATTTTTTTTGGCTTGAACCAAAGTCATCATTTTTATAACATTTCTATGGGAAAATACCTCCCGTTTTACGAGTTCTCGATTAACGAGTGGTAATTTGGAACGAATTAGCTCATAAAGTGGAGAACTACCTGTACATTCATGTTTTTAGATGTAGGGGTAAATGGAGTGGTCAAGGAAATGAAGCATTTCGTAATAAGCAAATAGCTGTATAAGGTTACTAGTCTGGTAGAAAAAAAAATGGCTGAACAGTCAAATAAGTACGGCTTATCTTTTTGGATGATAGGGCAATGTTACGTAAATGATATAAAATGTCTCATGGAGACTTTGAGGTTATGCCTCTGTATTTGTCTTTCTTTGCTAGCTATCCTGTTGTGTATTCAGGTGCATCAGCTTTGGCTGAGACTGCGGGACATTTGCACATTGTTTTCAAGCCTCCGTTTGGTCGTCATTGACGGGGTCAGTGAATGAAGGTTAGAACAGATAGTTCTGTGTTGGCTTTAAATGGCTTTGAACAAACTAGTATAGTGTAGGGCTGTCTGGACGCTGTCCCCCAGAAAGACCGTTTTTAACAGATTTAAACATATTGAAAATGGAAGTAAAATAAGGAACCCCTGGTTAAGAACCTTCTGGAAACGAGTTCCGTCTGGTCTCTACCGCAGCCTGTGGAAACAGAAGTCAGTGAAGTGTGAAAAGATGCTGAAGCTATAGACGCACTTCTATAGAGTGTGGTTACGCATGCTGCATTTGTTGGGGAGGGCTCCTTATATCTGTCGGCTGAATTTATGGGGCAGTGCTAATGAGGATAGTTACTGCTCTTGCTGCTCTAACAGAACACCCGTATAAGGGGGGGGGGGGGGGGGCCTTCCCCCCCCGCCCCTACCCAAACACCCCCCTCTTCTCCCCCCCCTTTTCTCCCCCATACACACCTTTCCAGCGGGCCCTCCCCCCCGGCCCTCCACTCGCGGGA
>JAABNY020000046.1:14368163-14383014 GCA_015164015.2 Brevimyrus niger
TCGCACATGTGTTTCAGGCTGGGGGGGGGGGCGGGGGGATTGGTTGGGAAGGTGCATATTTTTTGTGCCTTCAAATCTACGGACAGGCCACCCAATTCATAAGCTATGCTAAAGTCTGCTTCCAGATTTACAGGCGCAGCCGAGTCAGCCTGAGCCCCATTCATTGTGGCTGAATCTGGGTTGATAGTGAGGCCATATTTTGGAGACAAAAAGCAGAATCTTTCCGGACCTTTCAGAAACAGAACATTCTCATTTCCCTTGACTCCCTTTATGTTTTTGGTCATCCCACGACAAGGCCGTCAGCGATTGGTCGCCAGCAAATCAGAGGCCCAAAGGACACAGAAGTAAGGAGACACGGGAGTCGTGAATCTCAGTCGATCGTTCCGGCAAATTCCATGGCGGTGAGAGATTCGGAAATGTCCATGAGACGTCGAGTTCTCCAGAGGAGGGCATATATGCCGGTGCAATCGGTGAGGGTCGTTGTGCTGTACTGTATTATCCGTTTTATGATGCGTGCACCACTGATGAGTTATTTAGGGACGCTGTGTTACCTATAAAGAGCAAGCGGGACTTTTGAGAGTTACGCTAAAGATTGACGAGGCTCCACTTCCCAGCTGAGAATCATATGGCGGTTTCACTGGGTACAGAACGCATATAAATCAGGCCTAATATGATGTTAGTCCTCAGTCTCCACTTATGTGCCCTGGGGCAAACCAAACTTGTTTGAAATGAGGAAGAAGGAAAAAAAATAAATAAAATGATCACGTTATTATGTTATTCCTGGCGCTCTATGTTTTATAAAGCTTTTTATCACTTTCGCTTACATTGCTTCAGGCTGTTTATTTTTTTGTTTGTTTTTAATCTGCGTATCACATTCTGCCGCAGTACCCCCCTTCGTCAGGGTATATTGAGGTAAGCGGATGTCACAGCCGCTACATTCCATGTTGTCTGGGCTTCCCTATTGGCTGTTTTACTCATTTCACGCATTTTTTCACCTTCAAGCATTCAGAATCGGATTAGCGGAAACATTTAATGTACAGTTGTTTAATATATAACATTATGTGTAGTTAAATAGCTTTTTGTGGGTTTTTTTTATTTTTTTTTTCGTAAAGGATCAGCCCCGCACTCTTAACATCCCTCTTAAAGCGTGACAAACTGCGGACGCGCTAACGCTTCATTTCAGACAGCTGCTTCCGGTGCTATTCCCACAAGCCCCCTATAAAACCATCCATTCATTCTCTCATCATCTTGTCCTTACCTCCTATATATACAGGTGCCTCTCAGAGAGGAAATGCGCAGCCGTTTCCTCAGATAGTCCACCAGCCCATCAGAGACAGGAAATGGGAGCCTGGGCCAGGACAGACCATCTGATGTTTTATGACTTTTGATAGGGCCGTGCAGCATGCAGTCCTCAACTCCTCCTCCTGTTTGCATTTGTTTACAGGCTAAGCGATATTGGAAGAAATTCACGTCGCAATATTTGAAATTTCTGTGACAATTAACATAATATTTATAAAACAAAAAGTGAGTCAAAAACTGACCCAAAATAAACTATAGTCAAATAGACTTGTAATTATCTCCCAATGGAGTCTGTGAAATAGGTTGTTGCCGTTAATTATATCAACATAAAGCTGTGCAGAGAAATCACTTGCTTTCACTCAATATCGTCTCTATGGAATCCAAAATATTTCCACGCAGCGGAAGACGGATGTCTTTCAGTGACTGGTTGTTGTTCACTTTTCTCCTTCTTAATCATATTTGTTAAATTTCTCACAAACGCGCCACACTGTATGAGTCCAAGAGCAAGGACGAGAGTGATTATTATTGGCTCGAGGAACGTATGCAGAGCTCATGCAAAAGTAGTGCCAGTAACCTTCACACTGATTTCTTTTTTAAAAAACATATACTAGATAAACTTGAAAAGGAACAATCATTAATGTTTTTTTCGTATGTAAGAATTAAAATGATTGACTGTAAGTTATTGATGGTCTCAGCCCAGTTGACTTGCACAATCCTTGTAATGTTACAGTTGTATGTGTGTAACACGCAATGTCAAAATGAACATCGCACATCATGCAGGCCTAAATCATGATCTGGAACAACAAGCTGATTTGGCATCAGAAATGCTTGCATATACTCCCAAGGCAAAGGCAGGCCTTGAAGGATTTGCCCCCATTCGAAAATTTTTGAAAAACGCATGACCTGAGACGTGGTATCTTTTACAGACCAGAGATGCAGAGAAAGCAGGCGGGACGGAATTCTTCCTCGACCCGGGCCGCGTTTGCATTCTTTACGAGGCCTCGTCCATCATTCCTCGGGCTGCATCAGTCGCTTGCCGTGGGCCTCAGTTGATGCACGTTACACAAGCAGTCTCAGGCAATTAGTTAGGATGACTAACTGTGTTGCATGCAGTCTTTATTTCACAGTAAGGCTCTGTGTCACATGAAAGGCCAGGCTTCAGTCCCACCGACTCTCAGACGCAGGCTCCTGCCGCTCTATCCAGCAGTACAAAAACACTCCTTTTTCCTTTGGCCTTGCTTGGGTTCAGCTATTCAGAGTGAAGTCTGCCACGGTGTAATTTATTCATCTGATAAACGAGTGGTAATTAAAGTTTCTGCCGCACTCCGGCGCGGCCTAATCACCGGATGTGCGTGGTTCGTGTGCTGGACTCGGAGCACTGGCCCAGGGCACGCCGGTGATGGATGGGCTGGACACGGTGTGGCGAGCCCACGGTCGCTGCCTGCTCCTCTCATGCGAGAGTCAGGAAAACACCTTTGGCAGATTCTTGAGGCCGGCGCAAGCTGGTCGCCGTTGCCATGGATGCCGCAATACAACCGGCATGTGAGGCATTTCATTGGCTTAGGCCTTTCCATTTTGCAAGGATTAAGGAACAGAATTCAAGCTGTTAGACAAGAACGTCGTCCTCAGCAGCGACGTGTGCCGTGCTTTGACGACTTTGTTGTTTGGCTGTTTTTTTTTGACTACTGCACTATTCCTGATTTTGGCCCTAAACTGTGTCATTAAAATTGTATTTTGTATTAGTTCGGAGGATTAGGTAACATATAGTGGAAGAATTACCCGCAAAAATGTACCCAGAATCCATTTATGAAATTTGCAGCAGAAAGATACCGTTGGGTATTTTTGATGATGATTGCTTCAGAGATGGTCTGCCTTTGGCACACTGCTGTGCTTGCAGATTTGGCCGCTGTGTGTGCGAAGGAGAACGACCAATGCAAAAGCTGGGTGAGCCACCGCATGTCAGCCGTAGGAGCGGTCGCTACGTTTCTCTTGGCCCCGAGGTTTTGCGATACTCTGCACATAGTCGAAACCTAAAGATCAGACAACCACACAAGGATACACAAACTCACCATCACACACATGCACGCAGAATTGCTGAAACGCTGCAATTGATGCTGTTAGATTTCCACGGTAATTAGCATTCCTTTGGCTATTTGGATTTCCAATCTAGGCCTATCTTATATCCACGCCGCATTCCAACAGTAGCTGGCTGATATACAGCTCCTCTAAACTACCCACGGACTCAGTTAAGCCCCTGGTCGAATGCGCACACCCACGCATACACACACAGACGGCCTCCTCATGGAAAAGAAAACAGCCTGAGTAGGACAGCTGAAGCATGCTATGACATCAGCCGCAGAAGCGTGGTCTTCTTCTTTCAGGCAGGGTCATGAAAGTGTGAAGAAAGAATCTATAAGAAGAATTAAGATTCTTCCTCCTGGAGCAATTTGCAAAAATTTCCAGGGAAAAGGGGAAGCTCCTTTTCATCTAAATGTAGCATAATAGCATACCTTTTGTCAAGCAAAGAATAGATGCCAATTCATGTATAGGCGAGTTCAGGAGGTCATGGTTGTGAAGGTAGCATAGGCCAAAGAAGCAAAACAACTTCTGATACCTTTCACATCTTCCTGGTTCACAGCAGATTAGTGTGACCCGCTCATACCACCTTCCCAGCCTCTTAGCCATGCTTGGATTTACAGTAGCTAGGGAAAAGACTGTCAGTTAAACTGATGGCATTGACTTACCCCAGGCAAACCTGAAGCTAATTATAAAGATGTAAGCTTAAGGCATTTTCAGATGTAAAAAAGGATGTTTCAGAGAAGCTCTCGAACAAACTATAATTGCCTTCGAACTTTGGCTTTGGGTCACTCTTGGAAAACACTTTTCCAAACTTTTCACATTTGCTTATTACCGCGATTGTTGGGAACGGAAGCCAGTACAATGTAGAAGTGAGCAAACCTCAGATTGCAGACAATTCTGAGCAGTGTCACCTTTAACTGTGGCAAAAACTAATAAAAGAATACAGGTATATTGTAATACGTAATTGGTATATGGTAGTAGAGTGACCCAATAATCCAAGACAAGTAGGACACTTTGAGCTAGGACAAGATTTGCAAATTTCCATTTCAGTTAAAAACACCTGTATTTCACTTAAGCACCGGGTTCCTGCTGTGTTCTGATTGGTCAGTCTCCTATAATCATATTAATAATCACTAATGTTAAGTTGGATGAGACTTTCATTAAAGAAACAAACCAGTCAAAGGACAAGAAGAACTGAACTATTTAGTAAAGCACAGAAGCCTTTCAGCTTTAAAATAGTTTGTAAAACCTGAAGTAGCTCAAAGTGTCCCCACTGATATGGGTTATCTAGTCACCATATGTATAGTCAGAGCAAAAGTAACTTTTTATGTAATAATCTTCTGCAGTTAAGCATGGTCTTAGGGGTGATCCAAACAGAAAGGATGGTTGTTTTTCAGTGCCGCTGAGGGCCAGGCCGGAGTAGCTGGCTCTCGACCGGCGCAATAATCCACACACTATCTAACAGCTATTGTATTACATTATTCCATATGATCATTTTTAAATTTCAGTTAATTATGTGAAGAAAGAACCATTTTCTTGACTTCTCAGTAGGCAGTAATGTTTGGACATTATTCTAAGTAACTTTGAAGCTCTTTTTGTTTGCAGTAGCAGTGTCATAGCTTTTAGTCAGTATTTTATCGACCTAGTAATTTATTTGGCCCCAGATGCATATTTTAAGGTGCACTAACTTGTTTAACGAGCAGATGTTAGTCTTTGTTTGAAGATAAAGGCCAACCTACTGCTTTATTAATTTTATATTTTAAGTGTTACCTCTGTGTCTAACAAGGTTTTAGAGGAAACTCTGCACTCCATCATGCAGTTATAATTTTTTTCATCAGATGAGTGGTCATGTGACTTGGAAAAGGCCAATAAAAATCTGAAATTACCCGCACCACATGATTACACCACTACACGAGTGCACTTCATGAAAGCATTTCCCCTAAAAGTCACATTAAAAAGCTTTGTTTCTCCCTGATTTTGAGCAAATGATTTACAGTTGATATAATGACTCTCATTTAGTCAGCATTCCCCTTTAACAGCTGTCCTACAGTAAGGGCACAAGCCAGCAAATTAATCAACTTGGTTGTTGGGATCACTGCATTTGAGTTCTCCACCCGCCCAGCCCGCAGTGACCTGCCGCAGCAGCCACAGAGCACCCTCACACGACACGCTTCTCATAAATTCTGAAGTTATTGTGCTGTTTACATCAAGCCAGATGTAAAACTGCCATTATCGTATCACTTTACGAACTTTGACGAAATAGCCTTTGAATGATAGAAAATCCTGATGACAAGCACTGAGGAATGTCATTTTTTAAAATACTTATCTCTAACTCTCATTTTTGCAAGGCATCATCGGTGCTGAGGATTTGATCTTGGCTCCCCCTCTGTATGTGTGGAACTCGCTCCTTCTCTCTGTTTTTCCATCATTTTCTCTTTTCGGTTTATGATAATTGAAAATGAACAGGATGGATGGATGCTTGAATGGATGGAAGGATGGGAGGAAGAGATGCACCATGCTACTCCTCGTTTGGTAAAAAATGTTGAACATTTTTGAATATTCATGGACATTTGAACAATCACCCAACTAAACGTGATACTGGACTGAGGCCAACAGTCAACTGTCGTATAATGTAAACGCATTCCATAGCCGACTTCTCTCTTATTACTCACCCTAACACTAAAAAAATATTCCAGTATTTTTTCTCCTCATCTGCAGGGGCACAACTAAAATATTGAATGTGTCCCCAGTCCAAAAAGTCATTTATAAGGTTGTTGTACAGGGTTTGCAGTTGTGCTGCCCTGCTGTCCCAGAATTGGCACTTGCATTAAAAGTGTTCATTGTGGTTTTAGGTCTGAGATGGAACATTCTACATTCTATAGGAGCAACTATGATATGCGGGCAGTATTGGAGAAGAAAGCCTTCTGATTAGGAAATCCTGCACTGACTGTTGATTCTTATGCCAATAAAGCCATTCGGCACATAAATAGAGTAAATGTGTAATATGGATATTTTTATTTCATTATTTCTGTGTTTGTTACTGAAAACTGCTCCAAATGCTCTCTTTTCTGGTCAACCCACAAGGTTTTGGAAAAGAATCTATCATATTTTTATGATTACAAAGTATGGTACAAATGTGTCTGGTCGATCCCTTCAAGGAACATTAAGGATTTTCTTTTTGGCTCCGTCTTCCATTTAGAATAAATAAATTCCACAAAAAAAAAAAAACTCCACATTGAGCAATAAGTGGGGACACGTCTAAACTTCTGCAATGGCATTACAGTTAAATAAATCAGTATGATTTGCACTACACTAAACAAGCTGTAAAATGTATGTGGGCGTCGTGAAACAGTTGGCTTTGTTGTAGGAAGGGTACCTGCAGTTTGTACTTTTTGTGAGTTTGATTTGTCCATCATTTGACAAACATGCCATTCTGAGTCCCACAAATACATATCCCAAGGTCCTTAGTGACCTTGGGATGCTGGCAGGGGAATCACAGCAGACATACAGTAGGCCAGGAGCCAAGCCATGTGAACAGGAAGTAGGGGGGGAAACGCCCTGACACACTTGGCCCCAAGGCTGGAAACTGGACATATAACAGAGCTGAAGCAGCTTTAAAATGCGAGGGGGGGGGCTCCTCTCTTCCATTTGCAGAGGATACAGACGGAACTCATCCTCCTTGTGCGTAAAGGTGCATTTTACACGCAACTGGCCTGAGAAGTTTTCTTGTGCTCCTTTTCGGGGTAGTTGGTTTAAAAGTGATTTTATGTTTATCTCATCCACCCTTACATGTATTGATTTATTCCAAATAAATACTGGTAGTGACATGTTCCTACTGTCCACACCCAAATCTACACTCCTGATGAACCATGATTTATTTATTTTTTCTCGTTGGGCTGTACAGTTAATAGATTGAGAGAAATATATAAATTTGGTATTCATGAATAGGCAAACAGTGACCCACATGCACAAATTGATTTACATTACATTCAAAAAGGAAACTGTTTTCAGTTTTTCCTCTCTACCCCCCTTTGGGGCAAGTAATTAGAAGGGTCATGACCGACCTTTTACACAGGTAATTGCCTCCTCTTAACATCTAGTACAATAAAACTAATTGCTACTAACCAAGATGACCCCACTGTTCAGCAGAGTCAACCTTTCAGGTCTGTCCCCAGAGTCAACTTAAGGTCACACCTCAGAAGTAGGGAAAGGGAATGTTTGCTGAGGCCCTCTTCCATTCACTGCACTGTCACTATATGTGTTGGGAGGGTACAGTATAGGGCAGTAATTGTCGTTCGTCCTTTTCACTCTTTTTCACAAAATTTACCTTGAATACAGAGCAGTCATAAAAGTAACTATCAAGCTCCGGTTCAGAGAGAGTTCAGAGTACCAAGAGTTAAGAGTCATCGAGCTTTTAAGAAGCAGCTTGCCTGAGTTCCATATGCTTTTCATTTTATAGAACACCACTGTCATTAATGTCACAAATGTTCATAAGTAATACTGACAATCAGCGGCACAGCCAGCATTTTAATATTTTCATGCCACGAGGATTGCATCACTGCAATGGTGAATGATATTAGATGTATAACCAAAGGTTCCATTATCACACTGACACATCTCCCAATTGTAGCAGATACCATCTGACACTTTTTATAACGAAATTCAGCATTTTCCATTTGGTGCCACTGTGTCTCTGGGCGAGATTTCACACACTAATGCAGAATGACTGACACCTCGGCAGTACACGGCTGGCTTAGTAACATTTCACTGCCAACCCCAAGTCCCACTGACTTTTGTGCTACTTGTGAGCGTTGCATCCAGTTCTTCTCCGCTGTGCAGTCGCTTCTAATATTAAGCAATCAGTGAAACTGTAATCTAACCCATTTAAATAAAAATGTAGTTTATGTATGACATAAGTAAGTTTGACGCAGAGACTTGCGTGTTTATGTACTTGCACTAAAATACCAAAGCTATTCATGCACTATTCGCTCCCATCAGATATAAGTACTTCTCAATATGAATATATTTACGTCTGTGAACTTGGTATTACTTTTGTTATGATATGAGGTGAAAGAAAAATAGTCACCACAACAAAGGCGAATGTCTGAAACCGGGGACACCAGCTGTTCTTCAGAAGCTTGAATGCTGGAATTTTATGGTGGCTTGGTGTCTTTTTAAGTATTAATAAGCTGACACCCCCAATTCCACATAATTTTAGCACTCAATACAGGATTTGGAACCCATTACCTTTTAAAAACCACGGATTAATTGTTACATTGTGTCTAATCATTTTTATAATACAGACGATAAAGCTGATGAAAACAATTGTGCATAATGAAGTAATAGGTACAAAGTCATAGTCAGCTCGCCTGGATGCTCACTGTCTATAGGACAATCAAAATGCCCCATTGTTCACCCAGCTGATCCAGAACAGTTCTGCAGTGCATCCTCTCCTGCTGAGGGGCTTCACAAGCATCATGCCAAATTTGCCTGGATACCCAATATTCACAGTATCAGCACCTCATGCTGAAAACCCACGGAATCGCCACTGCGATCGTCCCGCAGCATCATTTTGCTGTTCTGGTCCTTTGTTTAGCATGTGTGGTCCAAGTGAATCAGACATATGGTCACATTTAAAAGTAGATTACTTTCAATAGTTGTATGATCACAATAACAGCGCGTATCCCTGAAGCCCCGCAGGCATTCTTAACATACAGATACTTAAGAATAAAATAAAATAAAACAAAAGTTCCCGGATTCCTTCGGCATTCCCAGGATTCCTGCGGCGGAGAGCTGCCGTTTCGGCATCTCGCGGGTCGCGGGAGTCTGGCGGAGCCCATCTTTATTCAGACTCCTGGCAGGGAGATCAGAGAGGGTGATTTATTGGGATGTTCTGTCTGCCTTCGCTGAGGCAAGAAGGGAAGCAGCTGAGACAACCTGCCGTACATACAGAATGCCTCACGGGCCTGGGTTCAAGTCTCATTTAGAAGCTTGAGCGTCATCAACCACATACTCAAGAAAATATTTGCTAATTATGTTTAAAGGTTTTTTTACTGCCATCTGTGAATCTGTGTCTCCTTAGTTTTGTGCATTAACAAGTGTATTTCTCTACATGGTCTCCCTCTAAACCATGCATATCTAAACCTGGATTCTCTAAACTCTAAATCTGGATTCCAAATCCAAGCCGTGTTTTCAGTTCTCCCTGGATGGTCGTTTCATAATTACTGATTCTGATTGGCCAGAAGCTTCACACCTGGCTCTCAGGTGAAGGAAGGCTGGAAATTCAGCACTGTAAGCTGCATAGCCCAGCTCTAAACAGATGTATTATATTCAGTGAATGGAGTTGCTACAGTTTTAATACTTAATCTGTGCTTTGCTACCTAATTGGGATTTGTTCTAGATAGCATTTTGGGCTGCCATTCCATACTGAGCTCACTGTTTTTCATCCCTGTGAAAACAGCTTGTTTCCTTCAGAACAGTCAGCACCTGCGATCAAAACAATATTTTCAGTCATTGCCCTTCAGTTCTGCTACGCTCGCGTAGAACAAGGGGGCCGCTGCTTAGCCAAGCCACTTGGCGGGGTGATCTGGAACATTAGTTAGCAAAGACCGGGAAGCATTTATTATTGAAAACTCTTTTTGCGGAATCTATATGCTAGATTTTTCCGTGCAAACCGTTCACAGACATGTCCCAGGAGGGCAATCACGTCACAAACACCTAATTTAAGTAAAAGCTGCAGCTAATGAAATGGAGAGATTGGCAAAACGTTTGGAAGGGGGTCATTTGCATAAGACTGCTGGTTGCTGTTGCCCTTGAAAGGTGTATCGGAGTCAGGAAGGTAGTTTTTTTTTTTTTTTTTTTTGACCGGCAGTCTGCTGGCAATGATTGGAGGTTTCACATAGAGCAGAGCCATTGAGGTAAAAGCCAACAGTCACGACATGCCTGGAGGTACAATGTACAGAGTAAACAGATCTGTACCAAGCAGAATTTTCATCATCAATCAAGTCAAAGTTAATTTCATATTATCAAATGCACAACAGTATAGCATAGAGTAGGTGTAGCCAATGAAGTGAGTTTCCCTGGTACCCTCCATAATAAATTAATAAGTAAAGAAAAAGTAAACAAACAAATACACAGAAATAAAGTAAACAGATTTTGTTTGGAATTGTAGGAGTGTACACAATTTTCAGTGTACCTGCACAGAGTAGGATCTTCCATTACAGAAATTAATCTGCTCTTCCTACTGATTTATAGATCCATGATGGAAAATGGGATTGAGGGACCTCGACCGATAGAACAGACAGCTTCCTGCTGCTTTTTGAGACATTGTTACCTTAAAGCTTAAAAACAGAAGACAAATGTTTCAGACCAAGTTACTTTAATATTCTTTTGAAACGTCTATGGTGTTCCTTGTTATGTTATGTAGCCCCCACTACCCTTATTCTGTGACGTTGCCCGACAATCTTTCCCGAGTGGGATCACTGGACGAGGATCATCCTCGCTGGCATGCGTCCAGCTTAAGCATGTTACATTGAAAAATACAGTCAGAATAATGAGTTGACCTGCACTGGTCACTTGTTAGCACAGTGCCTAGCCTTTATGCTACATGTGCAGCTGAAAATGTATCGGTCTGCCTCATTTTCTCATGCATGTTGGTACAAGTACATGGGGGTTTATATATATATATATATATATATATATATATATATATACATATATATTAACAGCAGCATTAATGTGGTGATTGAAAGATTACCAGGCTGTAAGATAACTTGCAAAGACTACGAGTGATTTAATCCTATTATAGAGAGCTGCTACTGTAGATTTACTATTTACTGTCAGACAACAACAAAGTCATTTAGGCCTAGCAGTGACACCCCCAGTGTCCCAGCATGAGACAAAATAAAAACAAGTACATTGTCCTAACAATATATCCTTGAAACACCATGATCATGGAAGTAATGTGTTCTTAGACTTTCAAAATGTTCTGCAAGAATCACATTATACTTACGAACTTACTGTCGAAAACACACATTTATTTTTACATTTTGTTTAATGGGGAAAAAGTTAATGGCCGCATTTGAGGTGTACTTTTATGACTTCTTTCCACTGATTCTATAATTAGCCACTAACTCAGACCCCACACTGTAATATTTTTTTTCTCTGTTTCTTTTGTGTCATTCTTCCTGCCAACTTGTAACGTTGAGCACATGCCCTTTAGATCCTAAACCACCACTTGAGAAATGCAGACATTCCTCTTGTTGCAAAGACATTTAAAGCTTAAAACATTACCTTTGGTCTGTTTGTGTGTGTGTGTGTGTGTGTGTGTGTGTGTGTGTGTGTGTGTTTGTGTGTATGTGTATTTTGTAAAACAGAGACATCAAAACTGGAGACCGAAGTGGAGCTTTCATAGACTTATTTCACCCGCTTCTTTCTCAAGTCTGACCCTTGTGCTTTATTTCTGATCTACTAATGAGAGAACCTTTTAGGCTCACCACTGTGGGCGGGAGATTTAAGCAAAATTTCGGCTGTTCTGACCACGAAAGTGAAAGCCAAGCTTCTCATTGATTCTTTTTTGGCTGGTTCTGAGTAGCATTTTTCCACAGTATTCCTTCTCTTCAGTTCCTTGTCTTTCTTTTGCTGCTAACCATAGTCAGGGAGAAGGAATACCTGAGTGTTTCATGTGTGGAAGTTTCACTAAAGGGGGAATTTAACTCTCTTGTTCGGTCAAAGCACGGAAGATGCAGAGTGATGGTACAGCGTAAGCACACATCCTCAACTGTGCTCCTGCCGATGGGCGGGAGTCCCTGTGCAGCAGGGAACCTCAAACATACACGAGTCCCAACCGCACCAGGCACAAATTTCCCTGACACCCACTCAAAATGTCCCGTTCTCACTAAGGCTCCAGAACCTGGAGACATTCAGCAAATGTGCTTACAATTTATTATTTGCACATCAGGCCGCCGGGAGACAACGTTCTCCTCTCTGCGCTCCCCCACTCGCCTTAAGTTGGCAGAATAGATTCCTTTCAAGAATATCCACAATGCCTAACAGGAATTCTGTCTTGTTGACTTTGGTGGAAGATGAGAGATTCACCCCAACCCCTCTCTGTAGATCTTAAACATGATTGCATTTCCTCTGCAAGATCAGATGTGAGGGGCCAGGCCGCATTACCATCCAGAGCTCTTCAATTTATTGTAGGCTTGGATGGGAGGACAGTGCAGCGTCTTCAAATGCCACTTGATACATGCGTGTTACTTCCTCAGTACTGACTTTCACTCCATGGGTTTCCAGTCTAAATGCACCAGTTCATTCTATTTTGTTGTAATTACTTCCCGCAGTTATTCCCACAACTGTCATGTGAGACTGGCTGTTTTCCAATAGGCCCTTCTTCACATATACCTCAAAAGCGAGCGTCGGAAAATGAACTGCCTCGCATTAGCCAAGAATAATATTGTATTTAATCTAGATATCATTACATACGAAATGAGGAAGAACTGAATTCAAGGGTGCCTTTGTTTCACTGTAACTGGCTTTTTTCTTGAAGTAATGAACCGTCTCCTTCAGAAATACACAACAGTGTGTTTAAAACTTCACAGTTAAGGGGAAAGGTGATTATTCTCACACATAAAGCTATAGTATTATCTGACATATTAATCCACTCAGCCTCACACATCCAGTAACAATAAACAGTCAAAGCAAAACAGTTCCCTTAGATTTGCATATGAAAATAACCAGTGGAGAAGAATCTTGTTCTTGATGGCCGGCATAATAAACTGTGTTTGTTTTCCTGGACCACCCGTTAGCATGACAGAATGTTGGGGGTGTCTCCCGGATGGTCAGTCGCGACTTAGACACACAATCCCAGCTTCTGCCGCAAGCTGCTCGCAGGCTTGACCTGCAACCTTCTTCTGATGGAGCGCGTGAACACCAAGACCCGCGGTCATCTCCTACCTGCCCACCGATCAGAGCTTAGAGCACGACTCGAGATTAATGGGATACTTTAGTGCAAAAGTGTTTCCCACGTCACTGCAAGTTATCTAATTGCAAAGAAAACCACCCAATGTAGCGTTCTGTCAACATGGTGGGTGACTGAATGGGTCTCAAAAGGGGATAGGAAAAAGGTGAGATGTGTGAACGGCTTGATGGGGCCATTTTCTTGGGGCAACCAATCCAGACCTGATAGTCCTCATGAGAAATGAAGCATGGGACTGGGTCTCCCTCCGTGAACTTTTTCAGAGCCTAGTGTCTTAGTGACCATGACTGATAGGCCTCAATTCAACAGAGAAGGGACTTTCAAACAAGTCAATATACTGAGAGATTCTCTCTCTCACACACACACACGCACACACACACACAAACCCCATCATAGTTTTGCTATGCAACTTAATCTCTTGGCCTATGCATTGTGTGCTAGTATAAGAACAATGGAAAGAAATGGTTTAAGAAAAAAATATATAAAAAAGTAGTCTAACATACACAGAAAGCAGACAGCAACAGATATCAAAGTAATAAAAGCAAGGCAGCTGGTATTCATGCATATCTGCTTTTTGTTAAAAATGATTTGTATATGTGTGCTGTGTTGTTGAAAGCATTCAATATTTACAAGAATCTATATACAAAACAAATGTACACACTCCAGCTCTGCCTTGTAGTATTGAATAATAACATAAGTATTTTTGCTCACCTGGTTATTCTGTTTGTGAATATTCAGATATACATATAAAAGTTTCACTATTCCTTTGTTGCTGAGGTACAGCTGTTCCAGAGCCCTCTGATCGTGATACAATAATTGTTTATCTGATAACCTGAGGTTTGTGCAGTATATTCTGCTTGTCTGGCTGTGTCCAGCTTAGCCTATACTGCAGTACAATGATACTTTCATAAGAAGCACTAATTCAAATATGAGTTAGCGTTTAGCATGAATACTTTGCATCCTTCTTTCAGAGTTAGCTTCACTAATTGTGTTGTGTTTTTTTTTCTTCCTTGAGCACAAGAAATCCGTTGAGTAAACAGAATATAAATGTCATTTCTGAATTTTCATGGGAAGGGAAGCTGGTTTCCGGGAGAGGCAGCCCAGGTGCTGTGTAGCGTGAGGATGCTTCTGCAGCGGTCGCATGGAATGCCATCACGCATGGGACCATGACAGCACCGCAAGGCAGGTGGCCGATGGGTGTAACTCAGTGTCAGGCCCCAGAGTGGGGCTTTAAGAATGAGACTCACCAGTAATTGATGAGTGAGACCAGCAGGAGTCCTGGCTGCCAGCAGCACTGCGCTGGAAACACATGTTCTCTTTGGGGGGGGCAATATTATCCCACACAACAACCACTTGCGTTTTAAATTTACTAAAACACTATTTAAATATTTAAATTTTAAAAACCATTTAACATTGGCTGTATTTACAATTAGCTGAAATCCCCCCCCCCCCCCCCCCTTCTCGACTGGCCCCACCCCACCAACACAATCCACCACC
>JAABNY020000046.1:14383114-14399957 GCA_015164015.2 Brevimyrus niger
TGTGTGTGTATGGAAGTAAATCTGTGTTATCAGAATTTGAATTTTATATGCCACTGAAATTCTAACATTGAATATTTATGCATTGGAAATATGCATTGGTATTTTTGCATGTGAATTCGGTCCATTGAATTTCCGATGCATATTTCCAATGCATATATATTCAATGTTAGAATTTCAATGGCATATAAAATTCAAATTCTGATGACACAGATTTACTTCCATAGCAGTCAATCTAAGAACTAATTTTAAGATTTAAGAATTTAGGGATAGATTATTCTAGACTCATTAAAGTCAAATCAGTACAAACAGAACAATTAGATAACTAATGATAACTAATGATGTGAGTAAGTTGACCTTAAATTGCCAGTGAAGTGCTGGCTACCTAATTTAAAACCATATATATATGTTTAGCTGTGTCTGCTGAGTTAATAAGGTAATGATGAAGTGGAGGTAGACTGAGGTTTGACTGAGGCAGTCATTTGCTGGCTAAGGTTTCATAACTTTTCTTGAAGTTTTCTGTGAGCAGATCCCTGTGTCAGCCACAATACAGCCGCATATGCAGCCTTCTGCCCTTCAGATCAGCGTGCGACCAGCCCATGTGAATGTTGGTGGCGAGTCAAGTCAAGGGTGGTCTCCACATGATGCCAGGGCTGAGATGGCATAACTGCAGAGCTCCCATGTCTATGCCAAGCCACAGAGCCCCTTCTGTGTCGTTCCTTCACCAAAGACAGCTTGGGTCAAGACTGAGCCTGCAGTGTATCAGCTTTACCTCCACGCATACGTACAGAATTATCCAGAATACAGAATCCAGGTGAATATATTTTGAAATCTTCTACCCAAAAAACACTTATTACACTTGCTGCAGAAACTCTTATATTTAACAAAGACAGGTCTTAGCTGCAGTGTTTAAAATGGAGAAATGGAGTCTGCAAGATTTCTTTCTGGTCATTATAAAAAGTTTTATAAAAGCCGTTGAAAAGTCACAACTGAAATGGCATATTACTATGTATGCACTGCCCGTAAATAAAGGGAGCATTAGCTTAAGAAGGCAAAGATCTTAAAGGATAAAGGGTCTGGATTTCAGCAAGGTTTGAATCTTAAGAAGGCACTGTATTTGCTGCTGTAAATTGCAAAATGTATGTCTATACAGTATAAAATCTTTTGCTGTCACATTGTTAGCTGGTGTCCAGATTGGTTTGTTCTTGTTTGGTTTGAAGAGGCTTGGACAGACACTGAAAAACAGGGAGGCAATTATGCAGTCATTTCCAGTAAGAATGAATAAATGTCCAAAAGGCTTTGAGATTAATTTTTACATTTGCATTGTCTATCATAAAACTGATCTTCAAGTCAGTTACAACAAACTAGTTGAACCAATTTAATCTCATATAACAGTACAATGTCAAAAAGGTAAAGACATTAAAATATCAAATTTGAAAAATTAAAACCTAAGGCAAAGGTGTTTTGTCTTTACGGCTGAATTATGAAGTGGTGAAATGTACCCATACAGTTTCATAAGCCATTTACTATAACTCTTAATCTCCCAAGTGCTCCGTGATAAATCTCTTCATTCACGTTAAATCGCAGTGAAAAGTGCTCATTGATTTAGCTGAAGAAATGCTTACAAAAGTGTTCCACAAACATTCCTCTTCCCACGAGAAAGTGACAGCAAAAAAAAAAAAAAGATTTACCCAGCAGAGCCCAAAATACACGCTAAATAGCTGCAAGTGTCTGTATTGAGGACGGAAAGGATTGGACATGGTCATAATACGTCGCCCCCTGACACTCAGCCAAATGGCAAGTTCTTAAAAAAGTTTTAGTGTGTATGCATGCAATGCATTTGACGTATGGGGATATTTCTGAATTTAGATGTATTGTGATAGATATTCTATATTAATAACAAACTCTTATTTACTTTTAGTAAATAAGTAACTATTTTTTGTCCCTGTGAACCATTATTAAACAAACAAATACGTTTGGATTCAAATCAGATTCAGTAGTTTGAAGATACAACTGCAGTGTCGTAGCTTTAATCCATGCCTGCAACCTGGAAATCTTTCCATTTTGTTGATCTAAAAGATGCAGAAAGACGAGCCCTTCAGGTCTTCGTCTGGCAGTGAGGGCTGGAGGTCCCCAGCAATACA
The DNA here is from genome assembly GCA_015164015.2 of Brevimyrus niger. Taxonomy (NCBI): domain Eukaryota; kingdom Metazoa; phylum Chordata; class Actinopteri; order Osteoglossiformes; family Mormyridae; genus Brevimyrus; species Brevimyrus niger. The sequence goes on from JAABNY020000046.1 coordinate 14,385,256, forward strand.
ATACTAATATAAACAAGCAAGAAAGACAAAGGAACCGCTTTGTTGGCCAAAAGAATCCAGAAGGGTCAGGAGAATCAGAAGACCAGGAGTTCAGGATGAGCGTGGCAACGCAGGAGATGCTGCAAAAGATGCAAAATGAGAAGGGAAAGGGAGCTGCAGGATTATGAAAACCCAGACCAAGAGATACCTAAGGAATTTACTAAATGCCCCTGAGGGCTCCGTCACCCTCCTCCTCACAGATCTTTCTAATCGACAGCCCAAGTACTGTATGTGGTTTGAAAGCCTCAATTTTGGGAACGTGAGGAATCTGAGTTATTGCCCGAATTTTATTTGTTTGTTTGTTTGTTTTGGTTTCTCTGACTAATATCTTTTCCTTCCATCTCACTCTCTTGTCAATATAAAGAGACAGAAGCACATTGGCACACATGAAAACAGCAAGTATGGTCCATTGTCATTTGGCAAGGGAGGCTGATCCAATAATAACGCTTTCCCACTTGTCTCAAAACACTAAAGCTTAGCCAGCGGCTGCCATTGCGGGAGGAACGCCGAACAAACGTATGCGCTTGGCCGTCCCATATATATGGGCTCGTTCTGCGGCACAATTCAAATAGCCCTTTGAGATTGTTGATCCAATGAGGAGTGAATTGAAAACAGTAAGAGGACAAACAAGAACTGAACACTAAGAGGCCTGAATCAGCTGCACTGTAGGTGGTCTTTGCATTTCACACTTGGCCTTTCCGAGTTCTGGCAGATATTTTTTTGGCATGTAAATCCACGTTTTTCTTATTGTTGCAGGCTGCGTTTTTATTGAGTTGCATGAATAGTGTTTTTGGTTAGTTCAGACCATCGCTGGGTATTGATATATGCCGTTAGCTATATTACTGTACCATGCATAATGTCACGTGATTGGACCGGATGAGCAGTGAATAGTTGATGTTGAGTTGATGCTACGTTCACTTTCTAGGGTAGCTCTGTAGTTCCAGTTTCATATAATCAAGGATAACAACTGATTATAAACAAAAGAGATTTTATTTATTTATATTCAGGTCAATTATCATTTTAGTAAATTACTCCCAGTTGAAGCATCACCACCTTCTCTTATCTAATAGGCTTAATGCCAATATCTCAGTTGTGACTTTTAACTGAAGAAGTTGAACAGCACAGCACACTCTGGTAAACATCAGACAAATGCCTGTAGGGTGCCAGGCTCAGTCGGACACCAGCCATTCTGCATTAGTAAGATCAATATCCTCAGTTGCAATTATTTAAGATCACAAGACAAAGGCCACATTTTCTGTGTGCTTAGCAGATGTTTATCTAGAGAGGGGTGTTCGTGCATTTGTTTATACAACTGGAAGAAGCCAACTGTAATTTAGGTTAACAGCATTCTCCAGCAATACAGCAAATCTTTCGATGACCTACATAATTTCAGCTGTTAGTGCAGACTGGCCCTGACAAGGATGAGCGGATGGATGGATTCTACACTACCTGCTGCCCCAGTTTTTGTTACTGCACTAGTTTTTTCCTCCCAATTCAGTTTATTTTCTGTCATGTAGCAGTCTGGCATTTATTTATTTTTTTTGATTTATTGGAGATTCACGTCATCCTGTCTTTCTTTGAGGACATTTGAAGTGATTGCTCAGCGGAAAAATGTCAGGACGCGTTCATTCAGCCCCACAGGAAACCGGGTGGGAGAGGGGACTTTTAGCGAGATTGAAATGGTCTGTGGGACAAAAAAACAGAGGTAGCTAGTGTCTACAAAGGTGCTTCAGGTTTTATATAACCCAGAGAGTCTCTGAAAGTTAAGTCCCCTTAGACACCGCCAAAGTGACCGATTTGCAGGATAATGAAGATGCAAATTGTCTGAAAGCAATGCAATTCTTGAGCCTTCAAGAGTTACTGTCCTATGTTAAAGTACATTGGATCTATTATCGAAGAGGCCTTAAACATGTTTCTAGTCGATCCAGTCAATAGTATTTCTTTGGCACAAAATACCTCGTTAATGAGAGAGGCCAAACTCATTAAAGCTCAAAGGAAAGACTGCAGAATGGATTCTCTCTGGATAAAGTTCTGAAAGAAAAGTGGATCCTACCCTGTACTAGATGAAATACATAATAAAATGCTGACTGAGTGTATGAATCTCATAGCTATTTATACACACTTGGTCATTCAAAGTATTTTGTGCGATCCATTAGAACTTGCTCTGATTTAATATTACTTGACTATAAAGCATTAAATTCAATTAGGAAAATAGTCTACTGTTTTCCTTTGTCGTGAGGCCAGAATATTGCCCTCTTGTGGTGGAACAAGACAAACAGATGGACTATATTACCTATCAGCCCAACAATCATAGAAAATTAAAGCTTGGCATATTTTGACTATCAGTGTTTACTTCGTCTTTAATGGAACGCTCTTGGAATTATCAGAAAATGACTGGGTTTACGTTGTGTCCTACTGTGGGGGAAATTGCTGTCATGCTGACTTGTTTTGAAATGAAAATAGATTTTAAAATGTTAGAAAAAAAGAGTAAAAGGAAAAGTCTACCACCCCTCCCCTTCCCTTTTAAGTTCTGCTTTCCTCCAGAACGGGTCCAGCTTGACAAAATGTGCCTGAAAATGAGGCTGATTTATTCTGCGTTATCTTTCAAGAATAACAACTCGGTGCGAAAGCGTCCCTTATCGTCGCAGCCCAGCCCTTTTTCTGAATGGTAGCCTGTTGGTATAATTTATAGGTAGGAATGTTATTTTCTTAGTGAAATAACTGACCACGGCTCCCTGGCTACTGGTTATCCGGCTTCCCTGGAAACACTTGTTTGGGGAGAGATGTTTTGAAAAACGAAGGAAGGGGAGCAATACTACAATGCAGATTGTAGGTCGGAATTCCCCGCACTCCTATCGGCCCCCTAACTCCATAGACAAGCCAACTGATTTATTTACCCCTGTCTATCTGCGTGTGTTTATTTAATTTTGTCTATTGAAATCTGCTTTTCCTCCACATAGCCCGGAATCCGGGGGAATGATACAGTACACCTTCTGGAAACAATTACAATGTAATAATCTCCACATTCTTTCATCCTGCGATCTTGGCTGATTAAGTCCTTGCTGGTACACAAAGCCACCAGCCCTCGCCCTTCCTCGCTCGCTTCTCCTTTTACGGCCGTCGATATTATTATTTGGGAAGGCGATATTAGCGGTAACGCCGGACGAGTAATCTGATGTCTGCCATCCAGCTGAGATCGAATGTTTTTTAACGTTAACTTCTGTTTCAGGCTCGCAGCTCTGGTTCCCAGTCAGAGCGCTTGCTAAACGCTTCCTTCCATTGTCAAGCAATGTCACGGACACGTAGACATGATCAGCGAAACGAAATACTTTTAAATTGATCATCGCTAATCTGCCTTGTTTTAAAATGTATTATATATGAAGTAATTATAGGTAAAGATGGTAATTAGAATACTTTTGTGTACTATGTGTACGAAATTGCATAAGACATTAACAGGATTGCCAACCTTCGTCAGTTGGCCGGTGCGAGATTTTTATCTGCACGCACGTGCACATATATGCATATATATTTACATATATGTAACAGTTTTATTACCTTGGAAATAATATGTAGGGTTTGCAAATTACCCCAACGCTTTTGATGTAGCAAATTTTAGGTTTATAATGGAATAATGCTAATTTTGTGTGAAATTTCTTGCGTGAGCTTGCAGGTCAGGAAGCGCGCAGTGTTGTGTGACGCCAGATGCATGAGAGTCGGCGTCCCTGCATTAAGGCTAGTAAAGTACGCAGCACGTAGTGAGAAGTTTACATTTTCATTGTTGAATAATGTTCGCTGCATCACTTTTATCTCTCTGCAGAATCAGTTACCTACGCATCCCGAAAATAAGAGGAATGAGCCCCTCTGTCGCCAACACATCCATCCATTTACTGAAACCGCTTATCCTGTTCAGGGTCGCGGATGTCGGGAGCCTATCCCGGAGGCTGCGGGCGCAAGGCCGGGAACGACCCAGGATGGGGCGCCAGCCCATCGCAGGGCACACTCACACGCCATTCGCTCACACAGTCACAGCTACGGGCAATTTGATAACCCTGGTCTCTGAGGTGTGAGACTACAGTGCTAACGACTGCACCACCGTGCCGCCCACTGCAACACATCTTAGGCCACTTCATCAATATTTTTATTCCATTTATTTTAACCACATTAACAGTGTATATAATTTATTTCATTTATATGCTTACGAGGAAAGCAGGGGCTGTATCTAGAAACTCTGAGCCCATGTCGAACTGTCTTTGCAAATGTCTAATTTTACGTAAGTAAAGGGTCCCTGGCAATTAAGTGGCGGCCCCTTGGATCTGCCGGGATATCGTTGCCCCTCTGACGCCCCTAGAGGCACATTCCTGTTAGGAAAAAATATATCAAAATATTTTCTTAATCCCACTCGTGCATTGTGTGTAATATTAAAGACCATTTGATTATTTATCTTGATTGGTTCGTGCAATATATTGTTAAACTCACAGCCCGATGTAATATTAGCTTCTCTGCAGCACAGATTGGTTAGACCACAGTTGAATGATGAAGAGGATTAAATATGCGCTGCAAGGGGAATGTGGCGGCACAGAGAACATGTGCAGGAGGGAGTGTCAGGGTATAATTTCACCAAATTCTCTTTAAGGCAAAGCCATGTAAATGGGAATTAAAAATTACACACCTTTAACATTATTGACTGTTCCTTCTAGAGGTCTTACTCAGCCTCGCTGCTATACGGGAAGGGAAGTTTCCAAGGTGCTTTGGGTGAAAATATCTGGCAGGCAACAGGGCTATTATGTTAGTTAACTTTGATGGGATTTACTTCTGAGGTGATGCCTGTATTATCGCTCACTGCTATGGGATGCATGGAGGACGTCTGCGTGGAGATAATTAGCCTTGTGTCACTGCCCTGCTTTTTCTCCATCAGCTCCTCTCCACATGTACCAGGGCATCTCCTGGAACGTGTGCATGTAGGTAAGATGTTCCAGCAGTTTTCCCCTATTCCAAACTGAAAGGCCATTTTTTTTTGTTAAATAACCTTTGATTTTTTATCCCCTTTTTTAATTTTCTTAGCCACACAGAAGTCAGATTGTAACCCCGTCTTTCTTATCTGGATCAGGCATTCTGTAGCCGGGGAAAGGCACTATCCTCGCATTATAGTCATACGCCCTCCCCAGCATCGAAGAATTAGCTGGCAGCAAAGACTGTGGGTATACAGCGTCTGTCAGGTGGATGTGGGCCTGACCTGGGCATTCACCTCCTTCTCCTCCGCGCGGTCCGCTCTACCTGGGCAGCATCCAATAAACGCCAAGAGAGGAATTTCTTTCTGAAATTCATATCAATTTCAGCGACCATGCCCCCCCCTTTTCACAAGACCACCAGCACTAGTCCCATTTTGCCCAAATGCCAGACATTCCTATTGAAGGTTACGGCAGATGAAGGCGGGGAGAGATCGTCCACATAAAGCAGCCTATTTAAAACAGGCCAGAGACTGATGGACATCTGCCAGGGATGAGAGGAGCCTGTCGCAGCTCCTGCTGCGGAGGCCCTGTCCTCACAAAGCCCCTGACCTGCCAGAAACCCTCCGTTTCCACCCCATATTCTTCATAACAAAAGGCAGTGGAACTATTATGAAATGATTCTCCCTATTTTGTTTTTTTCATAATTAGTTTCACATTCTGCCGACATCTTTATTCAGTTATGGAAATTACTGACAATAACTGTGTGTATTTTTATTCAACATCTGGGCAAGTTTTAATGAACACGGAACTGAAAGCTGAACTAACTCGCATCCTCAAAAAATATCAGCCCCGCCGTCGCTTACAGCCTGAAATGTGCGAGCCAGTGTAGATGATAGAGTGGGAAGAGGCACACAGAAAAACAATGAATTCACAGAGGGTGCATAGCGCCCCCAGTGGAGTATTATAGTGCTGCGCCATCTTACAGTGGCACTCTTGTTAGTTTGGGCCTGACATTCAAAGGCACTTACTGGAAATCCAGCTCCTTTATGCATCACTATTTAAGTACTTAGGCATGGGGTAAGAACTTATTTTCAGCAGCACACGAAAAATTATAAAAAGACGCCAAAGTGTGATGTCAGAATATAGAGTCCCTTTTATTAAACATTCCTGTTTGTGGTTGTGTTCGATCATGGAACAGAGGCAGAAAAGACGTATGAGTGAGCAAAGTTCCAAGGTGTGTCAATAGAAAAGCTCCCACCCTGTAGCTAAAGTTAGCAAGAGACTAGGGGCCCCTAATGGTCCACACCCCACCTCCACCCCCCAAGTGACGCCTTTTACACAAAGTCATTACTGGCTGAATGGAACTACCATGACATCCGGTTACTGAGAAATGTACCTGGCAAAACACACAGGCACAAGGCCCCCATTGATGACATCATCACCAAAGGCCTGGCAAACTCTGTCTTGTAAATGTCTAAATGACATCCATTCAGTGCAGCTATTCAGTTATTGCATATTGGTGGGGCTGACTTCATTGGATATTTATGTGAAGTCATTAAGGATTCTAGAAATAGGTACTTGATGTGGCTTATGAAGTGGACAAGATTGGGATTTTGATGTTCCACACTTTATTTCACATATTAAACCCAAACATTTAGAGTGAACAAGGCTGCATTTTGTTCTTTCCATGTTGTTTAAGATCAGATAAATATGAAAGTCACAAATCCCAGTGTGCACCAGTGTTTCCTTAAATATCTCAATTGTTTGAACTTTTACTCACATCCAGATTTTTTAATATGCGACATTTTTGTTATTCTGATTTCAATTATGCACTAAACTATCTTATACTGCAATGTAGATGGCATGTTTAAAGTAACTGCAATTATGTTATGCATCAACAGCCTCCATTCTGACTGTAACATTTTGGACATCAGTCTAGTCCTCCAACTAATAGTTTCTGCAGCTTATTCCGGGTAAACAAATATCTAAAAAACATCATATTTTGTTAGCAGTGTCCTACCCGAGACCTAATTATGAACAGACAATATTGAATTTAAATCAAATCCTGGTGAAATTCTGGTCTGGTTTTATTTCCATTTTTAAATCTGCTGACTATTTTTATGCAGATGTGGTGCAGAAAAATTGCAGCAGGATTCAGGAAAGCACACGTTCCTGTTGAACATTTAAAGTAATCATGCCTGTCATAGACCCAAGCGTGGCCGTTATGCGAGCAAGCCAGCCTGACAAAACAGAGCCCTTGAATGAACAACGGCAGAGTTGAGTAGGATGCCGTATTTAATCAGTAATAGAGGCTAATGTGTAAAAGGCTAACCTTAGTCCTTTCATTTGAAGATAAATGTAGATCTTTGAGTGGAAAAGTAAAAAAAAAAAATTACTGTAATTTGGCGATAGTGTGCTAAAATTGGAACGGCCAAACTTGTTATGCTGAGCGACAAGAAGCTCACTAAGCTAGAAGCATAACAGTTAAACTTCAGTCTTGTTTTGTATTTTTTCCTCGCTCACTCAGTCTCTCACTCTGTTTCCCTTGGTCCACATTTCTAACCCTGGCTGGCAATTTACTGCCGCATTATCAGATTGCTCTGTCTGCCAGTTTCTGGTCCCAATAGATCCGGCAGTAAAAAGCCGACCCTTTTCCTGTCGGCGGTCCAGTGCGCTGCTGCTCCATGGTCCATTTCCAGACCACAGCGACATGCAAACGCCGGTGCGGTCGGGCCCCGCGCATACCTTTGGCTCCACGGCACTCCGAGCGCAAATTAGCGACTGGCGATACGAGCGCGATAGGGACACAATGCAAACGGAGAGGGGTGGTCAGCGAGTACAGGGGGAACGTGCTTTGCGCTCAATGACCGGCTTTGTCAGAAACGCAGCCAGTCGGCTTGGTCCAACCCCGGGGAGAGCTTGGGTTTTCAGGCGGGGCAGTGGTGAGAGAAGAGGGTCGTGTTCTGTTTATCAGATGTAGCCTTTTTTAATTTTTATGAACTAAATATCACATAATCTAAGAGGCTGTTCATCCTAACTGGGGGCAATGACTGTGTTGGCATGGAACTCTCTATGGTCACACGGTCGAGGCCATCATGCTCCTCCAGGACCCCGTAAGTGAGAAGCTTGATGACAAAAACTAACAATAAAAAATAAAGCTTAAGCAAGTGGAAAGGCACTGCTTTGTTATGTACTTATTTCGTGTAGTGAGCAACAAAAAAATGCAGGTCTCGCAAAGCTTTATCGTTCCTACTGGGGCTTAGAGTCGAACACACTGACGCTTTTGCACAAAGAGTTTAATACTATATTGTTCACTGCTGCTGAAAAATGTTTTGTGAGTGTAATGAGTCAACCGATGTTCGACCTGAGCAGTTGGGAGCCTCTCCAGGGCCGAACAGGGGAACCCCAACACAGAAGCCTCCCCAGGGCCGAACGTGGGAACCCCAACACAGAAGACTCCCCAGGGCCGAACGCGGGAACCCAAACACAGAAGCCTCCCCAGGGCCGAACGCGGGAACCCCAACACAGAAGCCTCCCCAGGGCCGAACGCGAAGTGCGTACCATGGAGCCTTGCTTCCTCTGAGTCTGACACACTACAGGCATTACTTACCAAGTGCGTGAAACCGTCTTGGTGTGTCGTTTACGGCCTGCTAAGCAAATACTGCTGCTGTCTGCTGTGCAGAATCACAAACCCAGGGGCTGCTATGTATGGGTATAAAAAGGACATGTGCACCTCAAGTCACTGATGAAATTCTCAAGTTAAATTTTGATTTAGCACCCTTAGTATATGAGTTATATACTTAAATATATTAAATTAAGTTACTATTTTTTTAATCCATTATGTAATTGATGGCTGGAAAATGTACTGAAGAATCCTTTCTTCCTCTGTGTGTATGTGTCTGTTTGTCTGTCTGTATGTGTGTGTATGTCTGTAGGTAAGTCTGTGTGTGTGTGTCCATCTGTTTGACTGCTTGTGTGTTTAGTTTATGTGTGTGTGTGTGTGTGTGTGAGAGTGTGTGTGTGTGTGTGTGTGTTTAGTTTATGTGTGTGTGTACGTGTGTGTGTGTGTGTGTGTGTGTGTGTGTATTTGTTTTCAGAGTGTTTGTGTTTGAGGTGGAAACTCCCACCTTATTCGCTCATTCACTGCTGCCTACATTTGCTTTTTGTATTAAAGGAACCTAAGAAGCAGTTCTGTCTGGGAGCTGCTCTCTCTCCTGCTCTCTCTCCCAGAAAGGCGGCACCGGTGAAAGGAAAAGCAGGCACTGGGGACACTGCATCTTCAAGGTGCCTGATAAAGCCCGGCTGAGAGGACCTTTCTCTCCCACTGAACCTGGATCCAGCCTCAGCACCTTGCCTCTGAAACTCTGGCCGCTCTCCCTCGCTCCCTCGCTCTCCTCCTCACTCTGCTTGCTTCTCTCTCTCTCCAGTTTCTCCCTCCTACTTTAACCCACGAGCAAGTGAGCACAGTGATTCTGAAGGTGCTTCACAAATCAACTTGTAGTCAGTCTAGAGGACAGCACTCGATAAAGGTTTTTTTTTTCTCCTCCTTGCAAAAAGCACATGGACTAAGTTTTCACCAGAGACAAACAAAAAAAAAACAAAACAGAGAAAAGAAGAATCTCCCACCTGCAGACATAAAAACGTTTTATTTTTGTCCCACATCTGTGTGATATTTTATTTCCTTTTAATTGCAGGACGTTGTGCATTTAAGTGTTTTCCCCTTCATCTCCTCAATTCCTGAAGTTTGAAGGAAAAAGCAGAAGATCACTGCCAGAAGCTCCTCCGATACACCAAGAAATATTTCTAATTTTTCTGCAGACGGCAGAGAAAGGTAAGAAGTTGCTCCTGTTCTCCTTTCAGATTTTTCCTTTCATCTCCATTCATGTATCTCTTGCAATTTTTTCTAATATCACATGTTGGTCTAGGCTGGTGTACGAAAGCCAAGTGCATCAGGAAAAAAAACGCAAGAAAAATACTGATGCCTTTATTTGTTAGTCATGGGACCTGCATAATTCTCACTGGTACGGTAATTCTGGGCGCGGAATATTTCTGAGGAGATTAAAAACAAAATGCGGCATTTATAACAATGCTTTCTCTTGTCAATCTCTTTCATTCTTCTAAGCTCCCAAAGTTGTGTCTGAGAGACAGGGAGAGTTTCTGCCAGGGGATGGCATTGATTATGTTTCTGGAGAGCTCATTTTCATCTGCTTTTCGATTTGGGGAAAAAAAAAAAAAAAAAGTGAAAAACTTCAATGTACTTAGAGTACGGTTCTCTGGTGGCGTGATGCAGCGTGGAACCGGAGGGCGTCCAGTGCATCTTGGAGAGGGCAGGGAGGAGGTGCTGCGCTGGGTTTGGACTGCAGGTCTGGTACCAGAAAAAGGGAGCAGCTGCCTTTTGAAGCTGTGGCTGACGAGCGTCCCCGCGCCCTTCATCTTGCCATCCGCTTGCTCGGAGCGCGGATTAGTGCTCAGTAGCGTAATTCAGGCTCGGAACCCTTCCCCTCCACCGCTCTCGCCCCCCAGGCCTCACAGGTGCTGCCACCACACAGCACACATCCCGTAAGGCGTGCTTCAGCTATGCTGTCATGCATCGAGGATTCCTTTCCCCTCTGCCTGTCCAGATCTAGCCTTCCCTCTATACCGCGGCTCGGTCGCAGTTTAACCTGCAAATGTTTTTGTTGACTTTATACTGAAGCCGTGACAGTATCATTCGGTCGGAGGGTGTCTCATGTCAGTGACTGGCTCTGCCGCAAACAGCACAAAGCCCCCCCCCCCCCCAGCCAGAGTCCCTCATGTATATTTTGTCCTCGCACCTCGAAGTTTTCTCCTGCTGTCCAAACACTGCTGGCAATATAGTATTTTTCTTCTCGATATTTTTTTTCAGCATCATAAAATTTTTCATGTGCAGAGGAAGCAGAAAAAAACAAAGCCAGTTTCATGATACGTTCTGCATCTGAATCTCTGGGCAAGCTCCGGGGTGTTTTTCACTGCTTTCATAATATGTTATCCAATTCAAACACAAGGGGACAGGATTCAATAATACATTTTTTCTCTATTGAGCAGCAGGACTCAGCTTCTAGAATTTGACGGTGCTGAAACAGACCCAGCCCAGAAAGGCTACATTCTCAAAAACACTTGGCATCTGCTCTCTCTCTCTCTCTCTCTCTCTCTCTCTCTCTCTCTTCCCTCCTCTCTCTCCCTCTCTTTCTCTCTCCTTCGCTATCCCTCCGGGCTGAGTGTGCTTTAGTGCCTGAAAAACCAATATAGGTGAGCTGCGATGCCACCAGGACGGGCAAACAAAGAGGATGCAGTGGAAGATGCTCCATGTTTTATCTCACTCCTTTCATGGGAAATGTGATTGGCTAGCCTGTACAAGGGGCGGGATCTCATTGCCTTTTCTTAGATATGTTTCAGTCATAATGTGCGAAGTCTGCGCAGCACGCATATCTGTACATCAAAATTTTAATTTGGGAGGTCCTCTCATTCCATTGAACATCTCCATCCCCCCTCCAGTCGGTCTACGCATTCAGGCACTGGAGGGGCTGTAATTGCAGGACCGTTTAGTAACCATTGACAGCTGAAGAGACAATTTCCAAGACTCCCTCAGTACATGGACAGGATAACTGAGTGAATTTGGGATTTTTAACAGAATTATATTGGATTAGATGAGAACTGAGTCAATTTTGTTAATTGGTAGCCCGGGTACTGCTAGAGATTCTGGGCCCTGTGAAAGCATATCACATTGGGCCCCAACCCATCCAACCCATTCAGGGTTGCGGGGGTCTGGACCCTGTCCTGGAAGCCTCGCTTATAAGGCAGGGAATCTCCCAGAATGGGGCGCCAACTCATCGCAGGCTCCCAACCCAAACCAATCCAATTATGCTGCAAATGTTTTAGGACTCCCGTGATTTAGGAGCCCCTGGAATGATCCTGACCCTCCAACCCCACCCCACCCCCTCTTCATAGCACCTCTGATTGGCAGCCTCTTCTCAAAAACAACGAAGGATGGACTGAGGTTTGGAAATTTACTCTTCAACTTGCGTCTTTGGACGAGCCGTTTTCCAGCGATCTCGCAGTGCTTCCTGGTTGTAGACGCTCTAGCGCATGAGCAGCACCATCTTGCGGAGTCCCTACCATCCTCCTTAATAAAACCTCACTCATCCTGTGGAAACCTGATGTAAATTATGGTTAAGACAAAGGTTTATAAATACGGATCTGCTTATGGTCAGTCTGACATGCCTGACTGTGTTATTCACTGCTTGGACCAAAGTCTGTCTTGAAGCTGCGGAGTCCTGAAAGAGTCTACATTCACAAAATGCTTTTGAAAACTGTTGGATTTCATCCAGTCTGAGTAGGCATGGACTTGAGCTCATGGACTGAGCTCTGGGAAGACAGCATATCAATTTTAATCCAATGCTAAACCTGCAGCCAGTTCCGGTTGCTTGTTATTTTTCTTCCAGAGGAATGCTATGCCAAAGCATATATGGACGTGAGCTAATGAAAAATCGTTTCTATTTTCCAAAAATTGTGCCACAAAGAGCTTGTCATAATTCCTGATATTCCTGGCTTAAGGCAGTTTTAAATCTGATGCTCGTGTTCAATCAGTCTATGCTCATGTCCGTTTTGAACCTGGAAGCTTATAGCAGACGCTGCTGGTAGCTTAGACAATGCAGTACTGCTAGAACATTTCCAGAGATGCTCCTTTTCTCAGTCTGCGCCTCCCTTTGTGGGAGAGTGAATTCTGATCCTGCTGAAAATCAGAGTTACCACTTTATCTGGCTGCAGGTTATCTGTCACCGCATTAAAAGTGCTGGTAAAAACCCGCTGGGTGCAGTAGCACTTCAAAGCATAGGGCCGCTTTAAACACAAAGTGTCTGATTTGTTATTGTGTGCATGTGATGATTTGCCTGGATGTTTTTCTTCCTTGGTATAGTTACTGTGTTGACTGGTTTGGTTCGCACCCAGTCGCAGCTGTGAAATCCAGTGACTTCCCGTCACTCTGCATTTCATGCCAAACCACAGTGCAGGGACACATCTGTGGCAGTGAACACCGCTGTTGTCCCATTACAGCACCATTTAAAGATTGCATTGGCTGAAGTTTTCAGGTTCATACCATTGGAGCCACAAGAGGGCAGTATTTCTAATGCTGTTCTGCAGTTCTGTGATTACTTACCTAGCCGGTGCAGGGGAGCTGGCTTCACAGACAGTGATACAACTAATGTGCAGACAGTGAATATTTATGAAAACATATCGCATTGACTCATAACTTACAGGGTACCAGGATAGTAAATTAGCTAATAAATCTTTCAGATTTTATATAGAGCAATGCAATGCAAACTCTTAAAGTACTTTTATAATAGCTGGTCGACTGAGGTGTCCAGTGGAAGTAAGATACTATTTTGATTGAATTAATGATTGATTTTTCCTTGTGACAATACACTTTTAACACATGAGAATGCTGATTTTAGTCTTAATGATATTTTAATTACCAACTTTTCTGGCTGTCCTTTCTTGTTAGTGAAATGTTTTAAATTATTATTTGAACATCTCAAAACTAATTTATAGAGAAATGTGTGTCACTTTGCATGTAATCTCCTACTGTCTTGCATTGCAGAAGAAATGCAGACTCCAGTTTGCTATGGATCTTTGTAACTGGTACATTTGGTGCACAGATGAAACAGGAAATTAAGTGGAATGACTCCCATTACCAAGGAAACACAAATGCCCGACCGATTTACCTTCCAAACGTGAAACGTTCTAATTCTTTAGCCAGGGCTTTTGTTTTTTTCTCCACATGGAGAGTTTGTGTTTTTCTATACGTGTGTTGGCGGTGAAGCAAGAATTCTGCTCCTGACAGAGACAAGTAATTGCATGGCAGCCGAGGCTGAGCGAGCGTGCTGTGGGGCTGGGGAAACGTCGCCCGGGGCCATGGCATCCGAGGCTGAGCGAGCGTGCTGCGGCGCAGGGGAAACGTCGCCCCGGCCATGGCATCCGAGGCTGAGCGAGCGCGCTGCGGCGCAGGGGAAACGTCGCCCGGGGCCATGGCAGCCGAGGCTGAGCGAGCGCGCTGCGGCGCAGGGGAAACGTCGCCCGGGGCCATGGCATCCGAGGCTGAGCGAGCGCGCTGCGGCGCAGGGGAAACGTCGCCCGGGGCCATGGCAGCCGAGGCTGAGCGAGCGCGCTGCGGCGCAGGGGAAACGTCGCCCGGGGCCATGGCAGCCGAGGCTGAGCGAGCGTGCTGCGGCGCGGGGGAAACGTCGCCCGGGGCCATGGCATTCACATGAGCGAAAGACGAAGCAGGCGTGACCAGGAGATTGAGAACGTGCTTCAGGGAAGTGTTTCCAAGGCGCTGGGAGGAAGTGACCTCTGAATGGCGAGGGGAAGTTCTTCATAAGACAGGTTCCTCAAAGGTGATTTATGGCTCTGTTTATGGAAGTATAATGAGTCCTGGTTGGGGGGGTCGGCCCACAGCTATAGGTTTTTGCCAAAGCATGGACACGCTGGTAGGCCAAGTGTACAGGATATGTACAGGAACCTGGTGTTCTTCAGCGGCGTAGCAGCGTGAGGCTAAAATAATACATCCAGATACGCTCATTGACTCGACTTTTCATGGACCACATGATCGGTGCTCCCCCCCCCCCCCCCCCCCCCCCCCCCCCCCCCCCCCCCCCCCCCCCCGCCACCAGCACACACACAAACCACAACCAAACAACA
>JAABNY020000046.1:14407736-14418713 GCA_015164015.2 Brevimyrus niger
GGGTATATCTCCAGGTGTGTGGAGTTTAAGTCAAGGGAGGTAATGCTAAGATTATACAATTCTTTGGTGAGACCTCACCTAGAATATTGTGTGCAGGTTTGGTCACTATATCATGAAAAGGACATTGCGGCCTTAGAAAAGGTGCAGCGTAGGGCCACAAGAATGATTGCTGGTCTTAGAGGAATGTCATACGAGGAAAGGTTAGTTGAGCTAAATCAGTTCAGCCTCAAGCAAAGGAGACTGAGAGGGGACATGATCGAGGTACACAAGATTCTAACAGGTTTGGATGCTGTTCAACCAAGTAGTTACTTCAGCATTAGTTCAAATACAAGAACTCGTGACCATAGGTGGAAATTAGCAGGAGAACATTTCAAACTAGATTTAAGGAAGCACTTCTTTATACACCGTGTAGTCAGAATATGGAATAGTCTTCCTGATAACGTAGTGCAAGCTGAATCCTTGGGTTCCTTTAAATCAGAGCTAGATAAGATTTTACCAATTCTGAGGTATTAGTTAAGTTCTCCCCAAGCGAGATTGATGGGCCAAATGGTCTCCTCTCGTTTGTATAGTTTTTATGTTCTTACTGCAAACACTAGTGAGAATAAGACCATAATATGCAGAAATAGTAAAACACAGCAGAAGCGGGGAAAACTGAAAAATCGGAAAATACACCAAGTAATAGACACTAGGACACAAAAAAGCTAATAAACATAGAACAGGTGAGATTGGTCTCACGCCAGCCTTAAAGCCTCAACTGGGCTACACCACTACCTTAATACTCTAGCCACTGAGCTAAGCAGCAGCCTAGAAAGTGAAAATGACACACAAGGGCTCAGGGAGGGGGGGTAACAGAATGGGCAGCAACACGGGACATGGAAGGTTCTGACCCTGGCAGAGTAGTAATTAAGTTACTAAGTTATAAGCAAAGTGTTACCTAGTATCATGCTACATGCTGTTGTGGTTGCACATGTGTTTCCTGGGAGAAATATCTGTGCTCAGCTGGTTGATTAAAATGCAACATGAATCCTTGATTGCCCAGGTGCTAAAGCACGAGACATAGGTTGCCTATCGCTGGTAATCCATCTACATTACAACACGGTTATAAGAATATTTTAATTACATGGATTATTTTGCAGACTGACTTCCTACAACCCAGAATCCTTGGCTGAACATTTACACATATTATTCGGGAAGAGTCAAGTGCTTAATGGGGGACACAGGTGACCTGTATCACAACAGCAGGGATTTGGAATGCTAAAATTGCATTAAATATCTCTCTTGCATGCAACTAAAAGTAGTATTTATACAAAACCAGAAGTACCCTTCTGAACCCCTGAAGGTTTGATGGACTCCAGATGTTATTGAAGTTGATGTAGGCAGTTTGACAGAAACAGCTGGTTAATTTGCTCTCCTATCTGCCAATGTAATGCTAATTGATTGGAAAAGTTTAGAATAATACTATGTGGGGTATGTAGATGCAACACAGACACATAGAATAAATGTCCCCAGACATGTCCGAACCCTGACTGGTGGATGGCTTTTGTTCTTCAGACATGAGTAACGCGGCTCTCCATCCTCAGTAAGCACTGAGCTTACAAAAGAGTCCATTTGGCCATGGTGTCCCAGATCATCTGCATAAATATTTCTGATATTGCATACTTAAAAAAAATTTGTGTTTGACTTTGCAGCCTAGACGATTATGAATTAAGGTTGTGTCATCAACAGCTTTTAGCTTTCAAAACTTACAGGAGTTCATTAACTGCTCTTTAACCTAACACAGAAACGTAGATTTGTTATTTTGGTCCTTAGTTTTTTCCCCTAAGTTTTTTTTTTTACTTTTCAGGGTTCACTGAAATTCCTCAAACAGAATCCTCCAGAATCCTATGGTTTTTTGATTTTTGTTTTTCTACCTCAGCTGCAGAATAAAGGATGCTCAAGATAATCATATTTGTCAATGGAAATAAAGCAGCAGTGAATGTGAACAAGTTAGAATTCAGAGAATGTGGCGGTCAAATTTAGACACATCAAGGTTAAAGGACATTAGATAAATAACAGACCACCCAATTACTGGATCTGCACTAGCTATATGTCTCAGAAGAACCTGGGTTATTTTGAAACTGATTTTATATCAACTCATTTCTAACAAAGCAATTACTTAAGGGTTAATGCACAACAAACCCTGTATTATGCATTTCTAATACTGTGGAGGTGAAAATTCTGTCTTCCAACACTGATTAATTTACATTAATTTATGACTGTGTCCTGCATGTGGAATTTTAAGCAATGCTAGAATTAAAGATCATAAGACCGGCATTGATTTGCTATTGTGATTCGCCTGACTAGCACTCTGTGTGCGGTTACAGAAGATTAATCGGCACCCATCTGACCAATCAGATTCGAGAATTCAGCTGTGTTGTGGTGTAATACGTGCATGTTTATTGCAAAGTTTGTTGCTGGAGCAATACAGTGCCGGATTGCTCACCCAATAGCTATGGTAATCTGCTTCTTGTGACTTCCCCCTTCTCCCTCTTGCCTGGGCTTGCTTCTCCTCTTTCACTACTGTCAATAGCATTATTCAGCAAAAATCTACTGAGTCGTGAGACAAAGTGCCAGCGCCGGGTCCCACTGTCCAAATAGTTTCCGATCTTTGCTTAAACTATACAGCACTACGCCCTTTTTCTGAGCTCTTCAAGAATGCTAGAGGCTGGGCTTGGCTTGTTTCTGAGCTGCAGACTCCCTCCCATAGCTAAAGGGGAGTCATAAGGGTGACAAAAGTCCCATTAGTGTATATTTCTGACATTTTTCCGTAGCTAATAGGTATGCGGACCAGCATGGTTGGCTGAATGACCTTGATTGATTTATCACCTTATTCCCATGGGAGGCATGGAATATCTCCAGAGTCTATCACAGGAGCCACATTCCAGTTCTGATTGCAGTCTATCTGTATGATATAGCACAGTCAAGTCAAGTCAGCTGTATTTATATAACACATTTAAAAGACAGCAGGTGTCAACCCAAGGGCCGCACAATAAAATGAATTAGGGTATGGCAAACGTTTAAACAATTTAAAAGAGAAAAGTAAGTAATGTAAAACTGAGAAACTCAGATTAAAATAAAACTATAAATAATTTAAAATTAGGAGTAGAAGGCAAAGAAATCTATAAGTCATTTAAAACAGAAGGTAAAAGAAACGACCACTGGGTTGGAAGCGAT
Organism: Brevimyrus niger; assembly: GCA_015164015.2. Lineage (NCBI taxonomy): Eukaryota > Metazoa > Chordata > Actinopteri > Osteoglossiformes > Mormyridae > Brevimyrus > Brevimyrus niger. The sequence continues at coordinate 14,410,950 of JAABNY020000046.1, forward strand.
TAGGAGAAAAACAAAAGTCAGCAGCACAAGACAGAATAAGCCAAGACAGAACAGGCAGCCTACTTCAGTGAAGTGACTGAAACACCTGGTAAAATAAATAGTTTTTTTAACTCAACTTAAAATATTGATTGTAAGGGATGATTTCATGGAGAAAGGAAGAGTCTTGGAGCAGCTACTGAAATGACCCAGTCACCTTTTAGCTTCAACCGAGAATGTGGAAAATTGAATATCATCTGATCCATTAGAATGGAGACTGACGTGGTCAGAGATATAGCTTGGAGCTATACCATGAAGAGCTTTAAAATAAATAATAAAACTTTAAATTCAGCTCTATACTTGACCAGCAGCCAGTGCAAGGATGTGAGCATAGGAATAATGCTCTGTATAGGAGTAATGCTTTATATGGGAGTAATTCTCTATACAGGAGTAACACTCTATATGGGAGTAATGCTCTATATGTGAGTGATGCTCTACAGTATACAGGAGTGACGCTCTCTACTGGAGTAGTGCTCTATAAAGGAGTATTGCTCTCTACTGGAGTAGTGCTCTATACGGGAGTATTGCTCTCTACTGGAGTAGTATTCTATACAATAATAATGCTCTATATGAGAAGGATGCTCCATAGGGGAGCAATGCTTTATTCGGAAGTAACGCTCTATATGTGAGTAATGCTATATTCGGGAGTAACGCTCTATGTGTGAGTAATGCTCTATTTGAGAGAAATGCTGTATATGCATTATGCAATAATGCTCTACGTGGGAGTAATGCTTTATATGGGAGTGATGCTCTATGCGGGAGTGATCCTTTGGGAATAATGCTTTATAGGGGAGAATTACTCTATACAGGAATACTCTATATAGGAGTGATGCTCTGTATGGGAGTAGTACTCTCTCTTTTTATCGTACTGGTTAGGAGTCTTTTGCATTTTAGGCCAACAGCAGGTGTGACAAGCTTGCCAAGCAGAGACACAGAGTCACAACAGTCAACACAAGATGAGATCGAAGCATTAGTCTGGTCCTTAAAAAGACAAAATATGTTTGAGTTTCGCTTTATTCCTGAGTTGAAAAAAGAACTACCATGAACCATTGAGTTTATTTGTCAATTAAACTTAGCAGCAGAAAAAACAAAGACAAACATTGTATCAGTAATATAAGATACACACAGACCTGTTATTTATTAGTTTGCACAAATTCATGCCTCTTGACAGGCACCTGGGAACATTCAGGATTATTGTTCTGTTGTGCGTAAGCTGTGTGTTTGACAGTGTGCATTTTTATTTCGTGAAACTTGAGGGGACATGAATAATGGAGTAGAACACGCTTACTTAATATATTAATTAAGCATGAACTAAGTGTTAGTTCATCATTAATACATGATGACTCATGCATTTTAACTAATTACTTAACTATTAACTAATATAGTTCCTCAATGGAATACACGAACCATCATAATTGATTAATGATGAACTTGGTTACTGGTTAATTAATTAATTAGGTAAGCAGGTACTACTACATTGTGTCCTCAGTGTTGCATTTTATTCTGCTTTCATTTGTGGTAAGGACAGATATGCCTGTTTGTATACAGCCAGCCATTTGGACCCCCCCTCCAAATCAGTGGCTTTTACTCACCAAAATCTGATATGCTGCTATTCACTCGAATACCTACACAAGTGCACAGTGATTCCCACATACAGTCATTCAGACAGCTTGTTAAAAGGCACTTAATTCATTCAAATGAAAGCCACAGGCTCTCTATTAAGGACCCTCAGGCACCAGGATAGTGATGTCTGAAAGAGAGAGCTCATTGGGAAACAAAACGAGCAAGTCAGACAATGTTTGTTTTCTTGTCTGCTTTTGTGTCTCCTCCTCCTCCCTGCTCTCTCTTTGACAGGACTGAATGGTGTCCGGTAGATTTAGTGTGCATGAGGGAGGGAGCTAAGTTCACTGCTCCCACAGTCATTTTTCTTCTCGTTCTCTCTGGGGATGATAAAAAATAAGACAGTACAAGTCTTATGCTGCATAATAGACTGTTTTTTTCCAGAAGAAGAAGGTACAGCTATATTACCGAAATGGTAGATGATTATATATGAGCATTTAAACAATAACGCCAAACAAAAACAATTAGTCTCTTTAAGTCTCATGTAACTGGTGCTTTTATCCAAAGCGGCATAGTATTGAGAAAGGAGGGTAAACCAGTCCCTGGAGCTGTTGAGGTTTAAGGGCCTTGCAGACTGTGGGATTTGAACCTATCATGTTCTGATCATAGGCAACAGATCGTAACCCACTGAAAACAGCAAGTAGGAGAGGAGAAAACCATACAAACACGGTAATAGCTACTTCCTGCCAAGGCAGCAGGATCAGCTGCAGTGTCTGGTCTAGGTGGCAGTAAATTGGTTATTATTATCATTATTATTATTAGTAGTAGTAGTAGTAGTACAGTAGTAGTAGTAAGTGCCATCAAGTTGATAACAGAATTCCTCCTGAACGTTCGGTCTGATGTCTGCGCCTCAGCAGGACAGAAAGCTTTATTACCAGCATTAGAAGGCAGCCCACGATCTCGCTGCTTACAGACCCTACAGGCCGAAATCCAGTCGCTTACCGGCTTTGACCGAAACCGGCTCTGCAGGGCATGTTTTCAACCAGTAGCTTCAGTCTTGTAAGATAACGTCCAGCTTCGAGATGCAGCTTAGAAAATGTAAAAAGTTAAACGATGAAATTAAAAGTAAATGTCATGCAAAAAATATATCCCACATCATATATTACAGTATTTTAATGCCTTCATGAAAATCACTAACCGTAGGGAGTAAAGGCATATGCCTGTGATCACAGAGTATTCTGTAAAACAGTGTCGTAGGTTTTAATGATCTGTGAGTTTGAGACAACCAATGAGTCTGTTAAACTGTTGGAGAAACAGTTCACTTGCCTGTAAAAACATATAAACTTTCCCCAAATGTCTCTCTGATGTGTGACAGACTCAGGCACTGGGGAACAGGCACAAGGTACCTCTCTGGGTTGGCTGTGGGGCTGCGTTTGGGAAGTGGGGGTTTAAACTGGTTCCTGGTTGACTGGACCCACTCAAATATTTTCACTTAGCCAAGAATAATGGGCTATCTTTTCCATATAGTCCTGTAGGGGCCCCTGAGGGGGGAGGGGGGGGGGGCTTCAATAATTCTGCTTTTTTACATTGTCGTCACCTAACTTAGGTCAGAAGTGAAGCTCTTGGGCTTTGGAGGGGGGTGGAGGGTGCATAGCTGGACCCTTGCCCAGTGAGGCTCCCTTCTTGAGGCCACAGAAGATGAGGTTGTGCCAAAAAGTTTAGACGTTCACGCATTTTGTGTTTGCCTGAAATGTGTCCAGTACCAAGTGCTAAGTGACACACAACAAGTAACAGCAAAAATACTATTCTGAATACAGTACTTTTAGATGCTGCTTCTAATTATAAGGACAGTACTGGTAATAAACTATTATTACAGTATCAGTATTGTTATAAGTGACAGAAGGAGGGAATGTGATCTAGGTTGTTTTAGGCTTTGTGCTTTCTGTCTGGAGATATGGATATGAAGAACTGGTCACTGACCAGCAACACTACATCTATAGGCAAACATTAAATCAAGTATATGAACCAGAAATACACAGGTTACAAATAGTGTTACATCAGTGTACTTCAGCTAATGGTTTAGTGTTTTCTGCAGACAGTCTGGTCCTCCTGTACATCTTGGAACTTGAAATCTCCTGAAATTTGCCTGAAATCTCATCAGAACATCTGCTCCAGAACAGAGCCGCTGTCCTATCTGATCATCCTGCATCCTTTTGTATCTGCATATGCATTTACTAATGCATTGCAGATTCTTTCTCTGCCCCCAATCTGCTCTTAAGAACCATGATGCCCCTTGACGCAGCCTGTATATTTTAGCCTTCGATTTTCACCTGCTCTGGTGTCGTATGCGCTGTTATTCCGCTCCTGGCCTATAGGGGTCGCTTGGGTCCAGAGCCTATCCCACAAACAAGGGGCGCAAGTCAGGGAATAACCCAGAACAGGGCGCCAGCCCATCACAGGGTGCAGACACTGCTCACACACAGTTTGGCAACTTGAATTCACCTCAGCATGTTCTTGGACTATGAGGGGAAACACTAGAACCTGGAGGAATCCTCACGACGACACGGGGAGAAGATGCAAACTCCACACACGCAGAGTGGAGAAAACTAAGTGGTGTCCAGAGCTGTGAGGTGAACACTCGTAAAGAATGTAGCCCCATGCTGCCTAGTGTTCAGGTATAGAAAAGGACATTTTATCTAGGGCTGTGATTTCCATTTTCTCGCCCTGGTAATAAAAGCCTGCATGAGGATGACAGAAAGGCTTACCCATGAAGGACTAAACAAACGTCACGCCGTCCAGCTGGCAGAGTCTGTAGCACAGCAGTGCCCTTTTTAGACCATGAATACTTTGCTTCCCATTCACTGACTATGCTAGACTGACATATATTATGCAGTGGCTGCGACAGCAGCTGGGAAGCAGGATTTGTCAGCTGACTGGGTTGCGTTTGGCTTTCAGCTGAGAAAACGCTGTTGAACCTGTAAGAAAGTGATCTGAGTGTCTATTTCATACCATCAGCCAGAATGGGTCTGGTATAAATGAGTAGTTTGTCAAATATGTATTTTTATGATTTTCTCCATTCCCACTGGCCCACCTTAATTCTTCTTAGCATCTCTTTGCCTGGCAGCTGGACTGGAGCGGTTGCCGTCGTGTTTGGGATTGGGCTGCTCTCCCTGGCACTTAGATCTCTGTCTATTAGTGGTTGTCCCTCTGGGATAAACAGGATTACTCATAGCAGTCAATGAGGGAAGCACTTTGTCAAAATACTGTAATCTGCTGGGTTCTTTTTTTTTGATCTACTTCTAAGTAAACACAATCTTTTCCATACCAGACCAAAGAGGGGAATTAATTAAAAACTAAGTGCTTTGTTTAATGAACGACTTCTTGGCTGAAAAAGGTACACGGATCATGTGCGTGGGCTGTATGTCATTCACGTGTGAGATGTCTGTGCTGACTTTCTCCCGGGTTAATCTCTGCGTCTGATCCCTGTCAAGTTCTTCGCAAGGCCTGGGGTCAGGCCAGTATTAATTCTGCTCCTGATGTGGTCTGACTGGCATCCAAGTCCGCCCAGTAGAAATATGCGTCCCTCTTGCTTTGCTCACTGCACTTTCCCGTGGGGATATTTCTCAGTATAGCTGGGACATGGCTTCGCGTCTGGCATCTCCTTCCTCCTCCCTCCATCTGACTAACCGTAGTGATGTTCGGAGAACAATGGACCAGCTATTTGTTGTGGCGTCAGCTCAAATCCTGTGCCTCAGTTTGTGGACCGGGCCCAAATGTCCAAGAACCGCATCACCGTGCCACAAAAGCGCCCCCATTTCAGGACTGGGATAACATTTATATGTGGCTGACACAATCTGGTTTAACTGTCACTCTGTCATAATTGAGGAGAATAGATGTCATGGCTCACAGGTTGAAAGGACTTTTTGATTATGGAGAAATAGGTGGGATAAAAGAATGCGGTTGAGGATTTTAATTGAGTTCCTTTGAGTGCAGCTATGAACTTAGTACAAGAAAACTCTTTGAAGTCCATAGTCCCCTATATGAACAAAAGAACAATCTGTTCAGTGGCTTATACCTGGAGGCAGGCGTGTAGTTTGGCACTATTTATAAATTGCTATAAAACAGAAGCTATTTTTTTTGGAACAAAATAATCGCTTTAACAGAACTGCCCCAACTGCACCCCCGACCCCACCCTTTGCGCACCGCTCCTGTTTTTGCCACCTGTTTGGTTATGTGTTGACGGGACAGCAATCATGGAGACATACAGGGTCGAGCTGGAAAAATGTCGCTCGCAGATGGTTACAGAACTATAATCAGACTGCATTGCCATGATTTTAGCAAAACACAACTGTTCTCAGCAGTGATGTTTGGTTAAAAAATGCCAAATAAAATAAACAACAGCTATAAAACATAACGAAAGAACTGGGCAGAAATTGGATTTGCGGTGGACTTGAGGTAGTTAGGCTACATAAATACTAAGTTTACAAACTAGTAGGATGCTGATTTACTGATAGAATTAGACATGAAACATATAAAGATGAAATGTTTGCAGCCTGCCTTTTTGGGCGGAGTTACAGCCTAGAACTGAAATGAGACAATTTTATTGCATCTGCCTCAGTGTTTTCTATGGGTACTGGATCCTACTGTCTTAAGTCAACCTAGCAGGCTTCAAACATTTTCTTGTGATGCGACTCGCAAACATGAGAAGCCACCAGCACACCTGAAGCCTTTGGCAGGAGGTCAAGAACATAGCATGTGGTCAAAAATGAGAGGTCAAGATGGCAGAATGATCCGTCAAGAAGGGTGAATTATGATTGTTATCTGGCCGGCAGCACAAGTGGTGTTTATTCAAAATATCCAAACATTTATGGCTGTGTTCTTTTGCAGGGATACATCATATTTAGCTTCTATCTGGAGAGAACAAAAAAAAATGGAAATCTAAACAGCTGAAACGAGCTCTTGTGGTTTTGTTCATTTATGGTCTGTCTTCTGCATCCCTATTACTTCAAAAGAAAATAATAATGATCACTGTTATAGTGATTACCCTACCAGACTGAGGAAATTCTGTGTGTTTGTGTGTGTGTGTGTTTTTTTCTTTTCGTGACCAAAATTGGTCTCTCCCAAGTCCTGTGCTGACTTCATTTGGTTTGCGGTTTTGTGGCCTGGCATTATAAATTAAATGTTTGTGGCATTTCATTAATGGTGTTTCCTCTTCAAACGTTAAAGTGGGTGACCAAAATGGTGCACATAAAATGGCTCTTGTGGGATAAACAGGGCACGGGTAATTAGGAAGGAGCAAAGGAGAAAGGCGCCCACATCCTTTAAAGGAGAGCTGATTGCTTTATTAGGTGCTTTGGGTAACAGTTTTGCGTTTATGACCACAGTTCACCTCCAGTTCTTAGCATTGTTATCTATAAGTAATTGAAATCACATTTCCACGCTGCTTTTAAGGAAATAAAACAACAAGATTCATAGTTGTTGGGGCCTGTTCGGTATTGCTTGGGTGGTCAGAATACAGAAATTTGGCTCCTTTTGACGCAATATACACATTTTCTTATGTAACTCGTCTAGCAAGCATGTCTGTTATCTGCAGCTCTGAATGCCTCTGAAGAGGATATTTCACATGACATCCCCCTTTTTTAGTGTACGCGGGCGTGGGGGCGCACAAACAGCTATGCACCTGGCAGGCATGCAGAGGAATGATTTCAAAAGGCTAGTGTGGAATTCACATAAGACGTTATAAATCAAAGAAAGAATTTTTAAAACAAGCAGAAGGGGGGGAAAGTGGGCCGTCAGAATTTTGAGAAGTCAAAGGGAACATTTAAGCGAGAGATCAAACGAATCCTTTCCAGTTTGCTGCCTACTATGGTTCAGCCGAGCGGATTTTCAGAAGCAGCAGGTGTGATGAGTCGCTTCTTGATGAGTTGTTCTGCTCTCATCCAGCAGGTGTGACAGGGTAGTGCCCACGCTAGTGCTTTACAGGTATGATTTCCTGACATTGTTTGGTCAGGACTCAAAATAAAGCAAAAAAATAGACTTACAACAGTTAGACCAGCCTGTGTGCCAGTTGAAATCCCAGTACAGTGGTTTCACCAGTGGGTCCCAAATTAAAGCCTCTGCCTGACTCTGTTGTGCCAACTGTAAAGTTTAGATAATGGTATGGGGTTG
>JAABNY020000046.1:14418813-14436255 GCA_015164015.2 Brevimyrus niger
ACCAGTGGGTCCCAAATTAAAGCCTCTGCCTGACTCTGTTGTGCCAACTGTAAAGTTTAGATAATGGTATGGGGTTGGGCCCCTTACTTCCAGTGAAGGGAACTCTTAATGCTTCAGCATACAGAGACAATTCTATGCTTCCAACTTTGTGGGAAGAGTTTGGGGAAGGTCCTTTTCTGTTACAGCATGACTGTGCTCCAGAGCACAAAGCAAGGTCTCTAAAGACATGGTTGGGTGCGTTTGGTGTGGAAGAATTTGACTGGCCCACACAGATCCCTGACCTCAACCCCATCGAACACCATTGGGATGAACTAGAATGGAGATTGTGAGCCAGACCTTCATGTTCAACATCAGTGCCTGACCTCACAAATGCTCTTCTACATGAATGGGAAAAAATTCCCACAAACACATTCCAAGATCTTGTGGAAAGCCTCTCCAGAAGAGTGGCATAGTTACTAAGGGGGAACCAACTCCATTTAAATGCCTATGGATTTAGAATTGGATTTCATAAAAAATCCTGTAGGTGAAATGGCTAGATGTCCTGATACTTTTACCCATATAGTGCATTTCACCCAATTTAATTGCGCATCAATTTTCTTGACATTGATTTCTTGATAAATCAGCTACAGAGAAGATTTTAACTTACAGAGAATCCTCAGAAACATTTCATTGTCAAGAACAAAGCTGAACATGAGGAAAAACATAGGTTTGCACAGAGGGGATCCTGAGTTATAGAACAGAATCATTGAAGCAGGATGATCTCATTAAAATGAACTTTTCCATTTTCTGCTGGATTGTCTGAGATTACATTCTGTACGTCTCCAGCAGCGGTCTCTGAGCTGTGGTTCTGCATTTAACAAAATGTTTCCTTTCATGTCTTTTTTTTTTTTTTCCATTGCCATTTTATTTCCTTACATTTTGTTCCCAGGATTTCTTTTACTGTGGTAAATCTCAGTATGAATTTAAAGTTTCGTTTTTCTCCTCATTTATGTGAAGTCCCTGCCATCCTCCCTGGTGTCTCCTGTAATTCATTGCCAAGCGCTTTCAAAGTGACTGCTGGCTATGAAAATTGGCCCCATCTATCATCCAAGCGTTGCCCCCTAATTTCGTTTATTCAGGCTGCTGGCCAACTGACCCCACCTTGCCGGGGCTTGAAAAACGTATGTCTAGCGTTGTTAGATGGAGGGGGGCGTAATTATGGAAACTATTGGTCATTTTTTTTCTTTTCTTTTTTTTGTCAGTCAAGGTACCAGTGCTGGCTCTAGTAGGACTGAATCTATATTCGGCTAAATGGAATGCAAATGTGTTTCCCGTCTCAGGCCCCAGTGTCGTGGAGGAGGAGTTCCCTTCTGCTTTTAACAAATCTTTCCTTAAGGAGCTGAACCTAATGTTGACCTCTGTCTCAAAGTCCTTTGAGATTTAACTTTTCACTGCATGACAGAACGGTTGCAAGAACATTTGACAGTACTGCAATCGGAGGGAAGAACAGTATTTGTGAGAAACTGCGGCATCTTGCTGTTTTTACCATATTTTTTACCGATTTCTAAAGTTATATATTTCTCATTTCCTAATCAGGGACATGGCCAGCGAGGCTTGCACGTGTTACTTAGTCTGGCTACAGAGCAGTTGATTTGGTTGGAATTTGCTGCTTTTGCTATTGGGAAATGCACTCGAACAGGTGAAAGTGGGCCAGGAGCAGTATAATTATCTCAGGAAGGTTATTGTCGTTAAAGTTTTTTTACATGCTTCACTGCAGAAGGCAGCAAATTTGGGCGAGGCCCAGGCATTTTAACAACCTATTAAGCATAAATTTGTTGTAATTTCTTTGTGTTTATGACAAGAACAGATGTGAAAATGATTCCACTTGTACCTATAAAAATTTTATTTTATTTATTAGTTCAAGGACGATAAAACCTAAGGAGCGATCCCTCCGTTAATCCAATCATACCTCTTATCCTTTATTTCCATTAAATACGTTCTGTTGACCAGGCCGAGAGAATGAGAAAACCAGCTCTATAAACAATTTCATTTGTTTGTGGAGGGTGGCCTGGTTGTTGTTTTGATGAGCATAATACCCTGACTCACCGTGCTGGGAATTACCGGCCCAACACAAAAAAAGCCATAACCGCACCCCAACACCAAAGCCCTTGCCAAACCAGCCTGGCTGAGCAGGCTGTATCCCCTGCATCTGAAGAAGCCCAGTAATGACCTCAGTCCCCAAACTGGTTATAAAAAGCACTTAGCCAGGGGGCGATTCCAACATCTTTCAAAGGTGGGGGGAACGAAAGGGGTGGTAATTCATGCAGAAGGGCCAACCTTTTCATTAGCCAATGATATGTCTTACATCGGTGAGTGACATGGGAGTGTGCCAATCAGCTTTTGCCTGTGCTTCTGTGGCCTCGGCCTGCACTTAGTAACTCTCACTGCAGCACATTCATGGTTCATTTCCAGCATTCACTGGTGATTAGCTACCAAGATATGATATTTGCATTTTTTAGTAAGTTACTAAAGTTTAGTAAGACTGTTCTCTTGTGAACAGTAGATATATATAATTTTATCTCATTAGTATATCATATAGTAGATGCTTCTGTAAATGTTTACATGTCGATCCATGGAAGATTAATTGTCTGTTTACTTCAAAAGTATTTATGCTTCCCATTTTATTGCTGTATTGCATTGCTATGGAGTAACAGGTGCCCCTTAATCACATGCGTTTTTTTATGTTTGGCCGTTCAGGAATTTCACCAGTGAGGTTCACTTGCGTGAGGGTAAGCCTAAGAGAAGACCTTCTCTTACTTTCTCCCTAAGCCAGTGCACTGGTTGTTTCATGAACATATTTTTAGGACAGAGGGGCACCAAAACGACATCACAGGTGACCTCAAGAGCGCTGAGATGTTTCTTACTTCTTCCTGAAGAACTGTTCTCAGCACTGTCTAGACCAGTATCTCCCAATCTGCACCTCGAGCTCGGTCCATGTTTTTGCTTCCCTCCCACCTCCCTGCCAGAGAGTCCACATTTTTGCTCCCTCCCAGCTCCCTGTAGGGAGCAAAAACGTAGGCTGTCTGTGGCTCCCCAAGGACCAGACTGAAACGGTGGTCTAGACAGATACACTCTGATGTCATCTGTCAGAACCATTCCATCCATGTGTGACATTGTGTGGTAGCAGCAGCTGAGCCTGTCTACACCCAGGCCAGCTTCTGCAAATTTGAGCCGTATGAGTCATTCGTCTGGGTTACTCTGACACCTGGATAATTTGTTATATCTATTTACGATTATGTCCCACATTTTGGAACCCCTAACTCATTTCAAATTGCTTCTCTTGTCCAAATTTGCCTGGAGTTTATGCTTGTCTATGCAATTCGTTTTGGAAAAGGATGATTTTCCAAATGCAAATAATAAAAAAAAAAAAAACTTGCAGGTTATGGGCATTGTCAACACAAACACCTGCATGCGCTTGACTCATATGTGCAGTATGCATACGGCAGGTTGCGCCGCGATCCGGCGACATGGACCCGTCATCAGTAAATCGCCCGGAATGTGCCCTGGCTTACTGGAACGCATCGCTGTTAACTGGAACGCCGAATTCCCCGCGGAGGCCGGGCATCCAGATCTCATTCCCCTTGCTATTTAAAATTGGGTTTTACAGCCCTTTCAGCACAGGGTGAGGATGGGGGTAGTGGTGTCTGCTTACAGGGCCTGAGTCTGAGGGGCAACAATGCTCAGCAGTGTTCAGGCGCTGGGTTTGATGCGGGGGGTGACCCGTGAGAGAGAGGGTGTAAGCAGCACTTAGTCACTAAATCACACTCCAGTGCAAATGTGGTGATGAACGAGGCAGCTGGATTAGAACAGGACACCTCAGGACGTCCAGCTTGAGCCCCCAGTCACACCTTTGTGCAAGTCGGCATGTTTACATTTCAAGTTATTTATTGGATGGTTTTATCCAAAGCGACATATGTTTCTTGGGGAAGGCTGGGTCAGACATCCCCTAGTGTAACTGAAGATTAAGGATCTTGCTCAGGGGCCCAATGTGAGAATTGACTCTTCCAATCTTGGGACTTGAATTTGCAACCTTCGGAACACAGGCATAAGCCATAAGCCACCCCCAGATGACAATTTTGAGAGGGCAAGTGAAAAGAAAATAACACCAAGCAGTGCTTGGACTAAGCCCCGAAGGGACACAGCAGGCGCCTGGAGAAATTTCAGTGCAGTGGATTAATTTTAGAAGGTCCGCCTCTATCAACGAAACATGTCCTGATCAGCTTGGCGTCCAACTTGGTGTCTTGCCTTTATGTTGGACCCATATTACTCACAGACACACACAAGCATTGCAGTTAAGTAACGAAGTGCGCTGAAAGTTTTGATAGCAAAACAGTCATTTGGGTAACTTTCACTTTCACATATTCCATCTCCTGTTATGTGACAGACACAAAAACATTATTCATTTGAATGAGTTTATTTGGTTATCTGTTATATCACTGAAGTACATTGGCATTTACAAAACTAATAATCGGATTTTAATAAGGAGGTTGGCAGGATGACACCAAATCTCATTGTGCCTTGCCATATCATTATGATGATGTTTGTTTTCAATGCCTTCACCGCCCTTACTTGAGCCTACTCTAACCTGATTTTGGGACAGTAAGTGCAAAGACTGCAGCCCATTCTATGTCTGGAACAGGGAAGCATTTCATCTTATTTGGGGATTGGACGAAGATTTCCTGCGTCGTATTAAAATAAAACCCCAGCCAGCTCTTGATCCCCATTAGAGGGACCAGGCTCTGCTGCCAGCACGGCCACGAGAGCAGGCGGGGATTACCACACGTCTTTGCCAATTTGACGGTGTACGGGGAAAACGGCGAATGGCGAATCGCAAATGAGGACCAGGTTAGCGTGATGGCAAAGCTCATCCCCAGCGTCCTGCCCCACTGTCCCCTCCATCTGCTTGGGGTTTTGGTGCGAGGAGAAACGCCGCCAGTGCTGCGGAGCTGCTGCCCAACCGCATTGTATGGGGACTATTCCCCATTTGAAGACTTCATATTTACACTGTAAATTCACTTCTTGTTTCTCATTCTTTCACTGGAACCTTTACGTCTGCAGATTTCGGATTTTCCATGTTCGGGTTTCAGAGTCAGTGCGGGATGGTGGCTCAGTGGGAAGCCCTTGGGATTTGCGAGCTGCTTGTGCTCCCTGTGCTGCCTGTGCTCTCTGTGCTGCCTGTGTAGTGAGGGTATCCTCCTGGTTCTCCTAGCCTGTCCCTGCCTTTGGTATGTGGTTAGAAAATGATGCTAAGCAGCGACCGGTAGTTCGGTTCCGGAGTAAAAGTCAAGACTTACATTTTGTTTTAGCCAAGGTTGCCTCTAATGATTTTAACACTGACGATTTTTCTATGGATTAATCAATCGACCGTTTTACCAATTGATCGATTAGTCTAAAAGATTAATTTTCCTTCAAAAAATCAAATTGCCCGTTTAATTTAAGTGAATTTTTTTAAACTCTATGTCATTGGAGGGCTTTAGATAATGAACACCAGCTTTTCTTCTGCCCACGCACTCACATCTTCTGGATTCTTGTATACCAGCAAATCAACTTCTAGTTGATCAACCCCAATGAAACGGCTCTTTTACACTCTTTGATCTATTATTGCCATGTTTCTTTGTCAAAGTCCACCCAATACGCCTTCAAATGGTTTTATTTTCTCCACCCCCTTATTAACAGTTTTACATTTTGAAATGTTCTTTCACCCCAGCATGCCTCAGTCCCCTGTGCTTAAATCTGCTTCCTGTTGTTGCCATTACTTTTTTCCTCATTGCTTCTGAATGCAGTACGTGAGCTTTGAGCTGCAGTGCTCAGATTATAATGTAAGTATCACTCATAGTAGATAACAAACACCATACTTCATGCACTTCTGGTTTGAAGCTCATTCTGCAGCATCGGTTCCTCCCTGATTTTCCCATTGTTCTTCAAATAGCAAATGGCACAGTTTTTCCTAATATTGCTCCTTCGTCTTATAGTCACTGAAGTCAAATCGTATTACACTAGCATAAGAGCATCATAAGTCCTGGTTCTGAAATGTTTCCTTTCTCAGTAGATTTGATTGGCGATGTCAGCATGAGATCTTAAATTTCAAGTGATGCATCCCAGTGTACATGTTTCCCAGTTACATTTTTGTTGTATCTCTTAACAAAGTTAGGCTAATGTGTAAGCAGAGGGGAAAGATCACTGTTGTGCAGCAGCACTCTGCGCCAGTAATCTAGAGATTTAGCTGCATGGACCGCAGTGTATTCAGCTTAGTTGGCAGAGATGTAGAAACCAGCAGGAGATGGATAGAATCAGCTTCGATAAAAGCTGCAAGGAAAATCTGTTTCCATTTCTTGTCCCAGAAAGACGAGGTAGTTGGGTATGCAATGCCTTTCCGCTGCAGGCAGAAAACAGGAAGCAAGCACTGTACACACAGCGATCGCAGTCAACCGTGATTTCTTGCAGCACGTCTTGTGCTCTTTATCTGGTATACAGTGATTGGGGGACTGTCTGGATTATATTATGCAATGAAGCAGCCATCCCAGAATCGTTTCCTTATTTGAAAGCATTTACAAAAGAAACAGAAAAAGACCATTTCACCTGCTGGAGTACCAAGGTTCAAGCGCCCAGGATAATCCACTCTGTAATCCACACATCTTTCTGGAACCTTTCATCCCATGCAGTATCACATGTCACCTGCAGTCTGTTCCAGGTGGGGCAGGCCCTGAGCCTGGGTACATACAGACCAAAGTCATTTAGATGCACCAGTTCACCAAAGACACATGTATGAACTGGATGGAAACCATAGCAACTTACATGATCATGGGCAGAACATGCAATCTGAACCAGGCGATGCTGGTGCAGGAATGACATCACAGCTGCAGAAGTGCAATGCCATTCGTTATAACCTCTGCTTTACTCTTACAAGGTATTTAAAAAATAATAATAAGAACTTGGTCAATTTATGCTCTTCTATCTAGCCATCTTCCAGCAACTGAACCTGGTCAGGGTTGCAGTGAAGCCTGTCCCAGACAACTTGGGGCAAAATCCTAGGGTACAACCTGGGTGGGAAGTTTTATGTTCACGAATTGACTCATTTTAAGCCTGATACTGTTGCAGTACACAAACGAATGAGAAAAACATGAAAAGTGATATACGATCATTTTTTTACGGTTTAGCTCTTTGGTGATTTAGCCATAATCAAATTGGGCATCAAAGAAGCAATAAAATAGGCAAAACCACATGTTGTAATACATTTTGGGGTAGATGTTATAAACGTTGTAAAATTTAGGGAAGGATTGGGAAGGCATGTAAAGAGCCAAGCCTCCGCAGACACCACACAATGTTAAATGGAAGATTTATTCCTAATGATTCTGTTAAATGTTGGAGTCTCAGTTTCTGAGAACAAGGCCCACTCTGCAGCAGTTCAACAGGGAACACTTCTTCTAGATCATTCTCTGACTGAACTCTTTTAAATTCGATTATGTGTGATTCACCTAACCTTACATCATGAATTAGCTCCCACTTAAACTGCTGGTCTTACTGTTTACCCATCGCTGGTGTCACTGGGACGGAAGTGTTGTGCTTAGCAGCCGAGTTCATACGACTCACCAGTAGCAATGAGCTGAGGACAGGATGGGGGCTGGATCCTGTAACTACTGGGCATTACCTCACAGTAGTCTCTGACTTCATACTTGGAAGTTGATTTTTAGATGAAAAATTTTCCTCAGTCTCTTCAAGTTTCGCTTTAATGTGTCTTGAGTATGTTCTCTAGTCATGTGCCAGATGTTAGCGTACAAAGTACACAGGATTAATGTAGGATTAATAAAATATTATCTATCTATCTATCTATCTATCTATCTATCTATCTATCTATCTATCTATCTATCTATCATGTCTGTTTGTCTATCTGTCAGTCCGTCTATCTGGCTGTCTATCTGTCTCTGTCTGTCTGTCTGTCCGTCCGTCTATCTGTCCGTCTATCTGTCTCTGTCTGTCTGTCTGCCTGTCTGTCTAATCATGGGTGCTCTTCACCAAATGCCTACATGCATAGAAAACACATTAATTTACCAAACTGATCATTACTGTCCAAAATTCACATTTAAAGGCTGGTATGAAGAAATCCTAAATATGAACAAGACTGTCAATTCTGCTGTTCTGACTGTTCTGTGGTAGGAATTAGATTAAAATCGTGGCATGAACCGGGTAGAACTGGATGAGGAATGCAAAAAAAAAAAAAAAGAGTAGAATATGTAAACATTTAGTCTTTCTAAGGGCAGTTGGTATGTATGGTTTATAATTGCAGGGAATTTCGAGAATATGGTGTTTTGGAGTGTTTGAAGCTGCCATCACTTGTGCAATCGAGTGTTGTTGTAGCCTGCCGGGGTGTCACTTTGTTCTGCTCCACCTTGACTTGCCAGCGGTTTCCAGTTCACCCACTGTACACCCCCTCCGTGGCAGCGGGGCAGATGCAAGCCACGCAAAAGGAAATAAAATCCGCCCGTCTTCTTTTTCACCATCTCCGTGCGGGACGGTATTCGCCAAAGGGTTTTCGACATTTGCGGTGAGCCGGTCGTCTCTGCGCACGCTCACAGGATCCTGTCTTTCTTGGCTCCTTCTCCTCCAGTCCACTCTGGTTTTCCGTTGCTTAAGACATGATATGTCACATGGCGCATTAAAGACTTGGAGTGTGTTTTGCACGCAGGCGGACGCCTCTTTAGTTTAAGTCTTTCTAAGACTAGGCCGGCTATTAATCCGATGGTAATCTGGCAGCAAGCAGCGGGTTGTGCGTTGGTCTCCAATCCTGTCATATTAAAGCAGCATTGCTGACACGAATATGTAACGTTTCCAGACCAGCTGAAATGAAGTTGGTCAATCCAACAGCCAGTGATCAGGCCAACAAGTTTATATATTTATATGTTGATGTCAACATGTTTACAGTATTTAAATTCCATTTACTATCTATCTAGCGATGTTGCAGCTGGTAGCGGGCACCACATTTCTTGTTAGTGTTCTCTTGTTGTTCATGCTGGCAGCTTAATGCCTTTTACAGGGAATGTGGTTTTTATCGTTTCATTTTCTGGTCACCAGGGAGCTGCTAAGCTACCTCAGTGTTTATGTGAAGCTTGTTTCACTGTTTGTTTCAACAACACAGCTCATCGCCGTCTGCGTGAGGCCGTGTCTCCGGGACCAAGTGTCACGCTGTAAACACATTCGCCACCGCCAGACAGATTGCGTGAGACATTTTAACAGAATTTAACAGAACTTTCGGAGGAACAGATTCAATAAACAGATTCTGTGAAAAGTGAGACATGTCTGATTTCACTCAGGCAGACTGTGTAGACGCCCTTGCAACACTGGGTATCCTAGTAAAGTGCTGATCTGCTCTCTTCACAAAAACAGCTCTCAGGAGAAGTATAGGAAGCAGCTGGAGGGTATTGAACTCCCACAAATTGTGCTGTTTTTCCTCTTTTTTTAATAAAAAAAACCACAGCAAACTTCCTTATATTTGTTTTCTCATTGTGCTGCTTTCGGGGGAGTTTACTGTACGTGCTATCAGGCATAAGGGAATGATTGAAAGAAGATCACATATTCAAGTGTCCTTACTCAAGCCTTTGGATCCTACACTATCACATGGAGAAACAATCAAGATGGCAACCAAAAAAATGATTTGCACACCAGAAATGGAATAGAACAAGTTTTAGCACAGGAACTGGGCTTGCATCACGCTTGGACTGAGTGGTTCTGAGATCCTAGAGTCCAGTAAAAATAAAATAACCAAAGATTAGGAGGCCATATTCGGTGAACCACACAGGTCCTGCCTCTCATCACAGAAGTTCTCCAAGGTTGGCGCCATGGGACCTGGCTACCTTCCTCGCTTCTGCGTAGACTTAGGGTCATGTGTAGAAGCTCAGACAAAAGTGCCCTCTAGCAGCCACTAATCCCATTTGTCCTCAAGCTTCTTGCTTGTGTGCCTGACAACGATGTGTCAAAAGCGTCAATTCTCCCTTCCCGCTTCCCCCAAAAGTGGCGTTTATAGCTTGAAGCTTCGGACATACTCCTCTGACAAGGTTTATTTTGGTCATTTATGACCGAGATTTGCTATAGACTCATGATAATCATTAAATTGTTAAAATTATAGTTTACAGCCATTTTAAGTTTCTGAGCCTTGATGTATGCTGGCTTAGTTTAATCCACATTGTGCTTGCTTACAATTTTGGGATCAATACCAATTGGATTAGTACAGGGTTGGGCAATCTTATCCGCAAAGGGCTGCTGTGTATGCTGCTTTTTGAGTAACCTTTAGGTCCGCGGTTCAAACCCAGGCGTGAGGACTCTTCAGCCAATCAGTCCTCTAATCAGTAATCTAATTAGGGAGTTGCATTAAAAACCCACATACAGTGCAACCCTTTTTGGAATAGATTGCCCACCCATGGATTAGTAGATGAGTTTCATGACATGATTGCTTTGATTGCCAAGCAACAGTAAATACTGGTAAATGGTGGATGAAACAGATCTGGTGGATCTCTCACCAGACTGATCTCTGGAACCAAATGACCAGTATTGTGAAACATCAACCTACTGAGCTGGTGTCTCCTACTTTTTCCTAATAAAACCGGATAAGCATCCTTCCCAGTCTGCTAGGACTGGTTTCCCTCATTGGATATTATCCTATTTCATCATCTGTTGTTGTGTAGTCTGGATCATTGCATGCTAATTCCTAAATGGATTAAAACTGTAGGACGTTATGTAATCTGCTCATGAATGCCACAGATCACCTGACCTCCCTCATCTTAGTAACTCTAGTATATAAGAACTATTTTTTGTGCCATGTTTTTGTTATTGCTTAGTGAGGCAATGCAATGAAGATGTTTAGAATCTAAATTAGGCATTGTGAGGATAGTTCACCCAACACGAAAACAATGTAACAATGTTTGGTAACGCTTCACTTAATGGGGTTCTAATAATGTGGGGTTATGCTGTTATTTATGTATTTACAACAAACTAAGTCTTAGTTACATACGTACCTACATACTACAATAATGAATGAATAATGCATTTTTTATCTTGAGCAATTACTATATTTGTTAATTCTGTAAACCTTAGGAACTACTGAAGGAACAAGAAATGAATAACACCAGTGAAATACTGATCTTATGTTGGTTCATCATTAATGAATCATGATGTATCTTGTATCTCCAAGAGCTGCTATATTTGATCAAGATTTTTACTTCAGTAGTAACTGAGCAACTACTTAGTATTTGTGCCCCCTCAAGTAAAGTGTTACCCTTTAATGTTTTGTTGTTAGTTTCACTCTATTCCTGAGGTTCAAGGTGTCACTACACCCAGTAGAACGGGTCCCTGAGGAGCGGGGCCCCACCGGCCGCTCGTCAGAGTAAGGTGTACGGAGTCTCGTCAGCCTTCGAAACCACCAGCCCCTCTCGGCACCTGAATGGCCTTATGTAAATATTTGGTGCGGGTAACATGAGGATGAAATTATCATTCCAGCCTGGGAATTAAAGCAAAGAGGCCCGGCTGTCCTGGGGATGGACAGGTTACACAAACAGTGAGGCGCGGAGCGTGCGGCTCGGCCCGGCCTTGCTGAAGTCCATGCAGGTGCAGGCGGCTTCGGTAACGACGACCTGCTCAGCCCATGGGGGGGGTTCTGGGCTGCCTCCTGGCTTTCATCTGGGTCTCACCTTCCGTGCCAGAATGAAAACACACGCCCCAGCTCCAGCCGCAGCCTGCTGGTACCGGGTTTTTGTAGCCCTTCTCTGGTTCAGTCCGACTGCTGCATCTGGATCTCCATATGCCCGGGAATGATTACAGTCTTTGCAGTGTTTCTTTTTTTTGCGGTATTATCTTTCCTGAGTGTAATAGCCCAGGCCTCATATGTGGTTTACCAAGGACATGGTTCACTGTTTACACCTGATGGAGGCCCTCATATTAGGCCCTTGATGTGAAGCTGGGGAGACCCAGTGCCCAGGGCCGTGCTGATTCCCGGCCGATAATCAGTCTCCGCTTACACTGCGTATCACTGCAGTTTTCTACCTCTGCGAGAAGCTATGTATTTGCCACCTTGTTCTTATTACGAAATCAATTCCTAGGCGCATTTCCGAGGCGTGACATTAAGCAAGCAGTTGCACAAAATTGTAAGTGCTAATTCAACACGTGTTCCAACCCGAGAAAACAAACAGCACATAAATAAAGCAGTATGAACGCACTGCCGATGCATGTGCATAATCTGATTACGCTCTTTTTATTTGAACAGTTGTCTTATTAGGCCTTTGGCCCAATGCTGCATGAGTGTGACATACGTATGACGATTCAGCCTGAGCTTGGGAATCGAGCTGGACATCAACATGAATGTGCTCTCCTCCTGCTTCTCTCTCACGCTTCTCCTTCCACCCCCACCCCCTTCCCCATAGGTCACCTGTCCCTGGCTGCCTGAGGGTCCTGGCCATGCTCCCTGTGTTCCTGCCACTGTTCCTGCTGGGGGGGGTTCTGGGAGGCGGATACCACCCCCTGCCTCAGATGAAGTATGTTCAGCCCATGATGAAGGGCCCTGGGGGGCCTCCCTTCCGGGAGGGCAAGGGCCAGTTCTTAGGTAAGCTTTCTTTCTTTCTTTCTTTCTTTCTTTCTTTCTTTCTTTCTTTCTTTCTTTCTTTCTTTCTTTCTTCCTTCCTTCCTTCCTCTTCCTACCTACCTACCGTCAGTTTCAAAGTCTGACCTGCTGTGCCCGCCCACCTAGGATGGTAGACATTACATGATGTTACATGCCTATTCAGTGCAGTGGGGGCAGAAGTTCATCCTCTCACATTATCCTGCAGGACCTCATATATTGCAAGAATGTACAGGCTACCTGTACGTTTCAGTATTGATTGTATACAATCATTTATTCATATGAAACTGAAATCATTGGCTAAAAGCTCTTCTGCCTTGGTCACTATGTTGGATGAGAATCAAACAAGAATAATATCCCCCAAAAATAATACTTATGGATGAGAGTATAGCTGTTAGAATTAGTGCAGCAAACTGAATGCCAGCTAGGAGTAAAAGAAGTTGAAAAAAGAGGGAGTTGCAAATGAACAGTTAAAAGCTTATGCTTGGCATAAGAGGGGCCTTAATTCAAACAGAGGGACCAACCTTATGATTAGCCAATGATGTGGCTTTGAATTGATGAGTGAACGGCAAGCGGGGACTCAGGGGACCAATCAGCTAGGGGCAGTGAATCTGTGGACCTGCCCCTGCATAAATCTTTGCAGGTTCACACACTAAGCACTTTCCAGTAAAATGAGCTTTGTACTGGTGTGTGTAAGGCCAGGATGGCAGGGTCAAGCAAACGCTGTGTTCTGTTACAGACGAAACGCAGGCGAAAGCCTCAGGTTGCTTTTACCTGAGCTCTCATTTATGTCATTCAGCTCATCTGTAATTTGAGCAGCTCGTTTGCATGTTTTATGGCAGCCGCTTATGTTTATGAAGGTGCCATTTCAAGCCCTGAGGGTAGGCTGACTGGATTTTCACATCAGCTATTAGGTAATATGTTTGCTTCTAAAAATTGATAGTTATTATAAATCTGACAGTTTTTGACTTGATATTGTCCTGCAGTCCTGTCAAATGAAGTTTCCTGTAACAAAGGAATACAAGCAAACTCGGGGAAAGTATAATGAAAAAAATACTAAATTTGACCTGGAACTAAATTCAGGCGATAATAAAGAACATCAATCATTTTATTATTTATTACAAATATTTGTAGGGTTGTACTTTGGAAGGATTGTTTTGAATCAGACATTAAGACAATGAATAGGTCAAAATGTATTTGACCCCAGAGACCTAAGAATCACGACCACTGTACAAGCTATAATTATGACGTCACCGCTTTTTGTCAACGTGTAGAAATATTACTGAGAATGTAACTTACTTACTCTTGGTGCTTTTACCACTGCAAGCGGTAGTGTGTTCGCCTGCAGTAAACAGTAAATACTGGCCACATTGGTTAAACGCTCGAATCAGCCCCTAGCAGCAATAATGTATAGCTGCTTTAATTATATATTCAGCTTATATAAGTTTATGATTGATTCCAGTAAAATGCCTCCCCACATCTGCCTGTCCTTCAGAATAAAGAAATTGGCACTGAACTACGATTCCAGTGCTTCATTAAATTTTCAAAAGTACAAAAGTAAGATGACAGCACTCACTAATATACCTCACTGCTAATTCCTTCACTGTTTCAGCTTTACATGTATTGGTTAGTCCAAACGTTTTCTATTTGCCAAAAAATGTCTGGACCACAATTCATGCAACTGATGGTTTCTTAGTTGCTTGACTTTTAGTGTTGGCCTGGTAGGTAGAGTACATTACACACCACTTATTGAGCATGTGGTTTTTCCTCCAAAGGGATACATTTGTGAGAAAGCAGGCCCAGTCAGTTCCTAGAGCGGGAGAGCAGGGGGTTAAGGGTCTCCCTCAAACGGCCCAGTGGGGAATTCACTCTGCCAACCCTGGGGTTTCAACCCAACAACCTTCTGATCAGAGGCACAAAGGCCTAACTCGCTGAGCCGCGTGCTGCCCCTGTATGGTGCGCAGCTCATCTAAATGTGATAGTGCTGCAAGGAAAGCGGATGCCGGCTGAAACCACGGCCGCCGTCGGAGTTGCCACGGCAGGGTTGGAGGGAGCAGACAAAAACATTCCTGGGATTGTGGACTGGATGCAATTCAGAGTGTTTCTGAGAATGAGAGCAGACTGGAAACAGGAGTAATCAGCGCATGCGTGTGCCCATGAAAAGCTTCTCACGGCCCGCTGCAGCTCTGCACCCCGAAAGGGGCCACGGGCCTTTGCTCAGACTGCTCTCTGGGGCCAGGGGGGCCACATGGCTCATTGATAAACCTTTGATTGCTCTCCATTTGGAAAGCCTCACGAAGACATGCTCCTCCGAAGCATCTGGTAGCTGTTAGTAGTGTTTTTATTTATTTATTTTTTGAAGTAAGTTTAGTCAGGGGCATGTGAGATTGTGCTAAAGTGTGTCAGACTTAACGGTCAGTAATGCTAATATCCCACCCGGCTGCAAGCAGCCTCTGAGCAAAAGTCCTCCCTGGAAAAAAAAAAAAAACAACAGGGCAATTTCGTTCGATGTTTCGTCCGATGTGTCGTCCGTACTTGGGCCTCGGAGCGGCTGGAAAACGAAACGCTTTTTTGCTCTCCCAACACGTTCCAGTTAAGTGGGCTGTGGTAAAAATGGAAAGGAGGCATGGAAAACAGAGACTCCTCATCTCTTGGATCTTGCCTGAGGCAAAGAGACCGCATGAGACCATGAGTGAAGTGGTCTCCTGACCCGAGCTGAAGTTTAGCTCCGTTTGCTGACACTGACTATCCATACATCAGGTATAGTAAGTAAGTAATCAAGTAAGTAGGTACAGAAGTAAGTATCTTATATATAGTACCTTTAGAGACATACACATATCTATGTAGAACAAATGTCACAAAGTACTTCACAAGAAATAAAACAAGATATTCAAACATCGATAAAAGGCTGTACAAAAAGTTTTCAGACATCATTTGAAGGAGCCCTCTCTGCCGGCTGATCCAACATCCATGGGCGGACTGTTCCTCCGCCTTGGCGCAGCAACAGCAACAGTTCTGTCAGCTCTGGTTTTAGACTTGGACTTGGGATAACAGCAGAACCTGGCTTGGAAAGCCTGAGTGTCTGGTTTGTGGAGTATGGGGTCGAAAGGTCACAGATATAAGTGGGTATCTGATTGTAAAAAGGATTATAAATAAGTAAACAAAAACTAAAACACAAAAATCTATTCTATATTTTACTGGGAGACACCAGAATGGGAGAGAGATGTGTTCTATCGCTGGTATAGCTGGTCAGACATCTGCTGACTCAAATTAAAACTGGAGTTAACCTGTTTAATACTGGAAGCAAAAGTTTCCAAGCGCTTTTTGACACAACGAAATGTTGCCATAGTGCAGCCAGATCATGTGGAATGCAGGCAGCCCTCTTGAAATGTTACCATTTCAGAAGATGGTGCAATGTCCTGTGCATCAGATCCTCACCCTAGTGTCAAATTGTCCGCCACAGGATTCCTGGGACCTACTGCACAACCCAAAACCTACATTCGTAAGGAAGATAGGAGTCCCTTCTATTTGCGAATGGTCGTCCTGAACCTCTCTGTCATTCCTGGGTGTGCTCTGCTCTCCTAGTTTTCCACCCAGAGTGTGATTGGGCCGCACATAAAGCCATCCGCCACAAGAAGAATCCGCTGATTCTCTCTTGGCAAAGTTTGAGCTTCTGGATTTTGCTAACACAATAGCGCCTAGTTACAGGGCTTGCTGCTACCAGGAATTTTTATTTTTATTTCATTATATATATATATATATATATATATATATATATATATAGCTTTTTACGTGCTGCTTTTTGTAAGCCCTGAGCCCAATTTGCTGCCACAATCTTAGACTTACTGGGGAATGAGATCATCAGTGTCGTGCTGGGACTGGGGCACGCTGGCTTTGTGAAGAGGGAAGTCCTCTGTATTTAAGACCCATTCTAGAGCCGCGGAATTCCTGTGTCCTTTTTCCTCTGTGTAGGAACGTTCTAGTGCTGATAATGTGTTTTTTAACGGCAGCTCTCTCGTTTACTTGTCTCTACTCCCACCTACTGGAATGAATGCAGCATTGCATGTAAAAGTAGATCTTTTTTTGTTTGGTGATCTGGCCCTAAATTGCTGGCATTTCTGACACCAGAAAAAGTGGTCAAGTGTTTTGTAAGGTTTAAAATTGTTCTGATTTGACTGATAATGGAAAAAAACAAGATATACTGTAGTACTTATTTACTGTCCACACATAAAGCTTCATTTTCCCAGTATGTACATGTTTCTTCCTAAGGAACTGGAATAATTAGTTACCTTTTTCATTATCTAGTGACGCATTGCATTTTCATTATATTATCAGTTTTATATATTTAGCATATGTATATGATAAATATTTACAATAAATAATGCAATAGTATCAATCAATGCCACTATTCCTCTACCGGTTGAAACCTATTTTAGTCGACTCTTACTTTGGACACAACAATCAACCTACTCCATGGCAGATACAGACCCCCTGGCAGATAATGACCCCACGGCAGATACAGACCTCATAGCAGATACAAACCCCCTTGGCAGATACTGACCCCATGGCAGATACAGACCCCATGGCAGATACAAACCCCCTGGCAGATACAGACCCCATGGCAGATACAAACCCCCTGGCAGATCCTGACCCCATGGCAGATACAGACTCCCTGGCAGATACAGACCTCCTGGCAGATACAGACCCCATGGCAGATACAGACTCCCTGGCAGATACAGACCCCATGGCAGATACAAACCCCATGGCAGATACAAACCCCCTGGCAGATACTGACCCTCTGG
>JAABNY020000046.1:14436355-14471173 GCA_015164015.2 Brevimyrus niger
CAGACTCCCTGGCAGATACAGACCCCCTGTCAGATACAGACTCCCTGGCAGATACAGACCCCATGGTAGATACAGACCCCCTGGGAGATACAGACCCCATGGCAGATACAGACCCCCTGTCAGATACAGACTCCCTGGCAGATACAGATACCCTGTCAGATACAGACCCCCTGTCAGATACAGACTCCCTGGCAGATACAGACCCCCTGTCAGATACAGACTCCCTGGCAGATACAGACCCCCTGTCAGATACAGACTCCCAGGCAGATACAGACCCCCTGTCAGATACAGACCCCATGGCAGATACAGATTCCCTGGCAGATACTGACCCTCTGACAAGTATCCTACCCGGAGGACAGAGCATAGCCTCCAGAAAAAAAGCTTTACCACCCACATATCGTAGATTGGCTGCTATCCTGATGGCCGTTGAAGTCTGACAATGACCATCACTGATGACCACGAGGAAAGGCAAGCCGTGGTGCCTTTACATCCTCGAACATCTGACAATGGCCTGGACGTCATCAACAGCGCCAGCCCATCTTTAGAAATGTACTATTGTGTCTGTTCTCGTGAGAATAACGAGTGCAGCAGAGGCTGGAGATGACTGGCCAGACGAGAACCGACACGAAGCAGCTCAGGGCATTTGCATGATACACTTTCTTAAAATTCCGACCTGGATCATAAACTTGAGCCAAACTAAGTACTCAGATTACATGATTCAGGGATGGTTTTACCCACCGTCAGCCAGGCTCCTCAACGACAATTGATTGCACGCGAAATCTCGCCACACTTGACACTCTGACACCTTACACCTCAGCTTCTATTTCCAGCGCCGCTCCCGCACGTGTGTGTGCCGAGTGTTTGTTTATCCACTGGGGTGCTATCGTCTGTTGTCATGTATCATTCTTTATCTGTGACTGACTGCCATACTTGCCGTCCTGCATTTGTTGTCTTGTGTTTGGCCCTATAGTCTGCAGGAAGCATGCAGGTAGAAAAATAAAAAGTTTATAGTGTCAAACGAATATACTTAAGTTTTATAAGTATTTCTTTGTTATTTAAAACTTACTATGTAGTAAATATAACATTTTCTGATGATTACAACTGACCATTAATTGCGTAACGAGGCATACGCAGTCAGTGGAATGCCGGACATTAACAGCACTTTGTTATTTATCTGGTGGCTCTTCTGGCACAAAGAATGGAGAACATATTACCTAGATGTCTTCTGTCATATTAGGACTGTACCAGCAGCCAGAAAATACAAATGTAGGGAACAAATGTAACACTGTATCTCATTTCCATTCACAGTAACAAAGTAAGAGAACATTTTTAGTTTTAAAAAACCTCAGTCCCTCCACATGTACATTTTTTCCCGACACACGTCGCATAATCGTGTCCAACACGACGTGGCATTTTGCTAGTGTCTAACGACACTGATGTTTTCACTACAACTGGCGAGATCATTTCCACAAACAGCGGAAATATGGAATTTTGGCTGAACCATACATTTTATATAAAGTTATGAAATACACTCTAATATCACATGATTCTTTTAACATGACGGCATTCTTTTGGGAATTTACATGTATCTTAGTAAACAGTGGTATTTGTTACACCGAAAGTCCAAATCTGCGGGTAGCCTCCCAGCACTGAGACGTAGGTAATGTGTGAACTGGCGACACATCTTGAATCAATCTGTAATGTCTGACTGAGGCCAAAGACTCGGAAAAACCGCCAGACCTGGCCAGTGGATAGACTAAGATGACATGATAGATGACAGCAGCTTGCTCTCTCCATTACTTCTACTGTATCACAAATTGATCTTGAAATGTGCTTTCATCATCCTGCCCTAACTTTGAAATTCCCACATATATTGCCGCCATTTTGAAATGTTAGTCTACACTCAGTTAAACTTTTTCTCTTATTATGTCAGCTGATGAGAAAAAAGAAAAAAACACTTAATGGTTCTGCCAATTACACAGTTGTCTCCTTAACTGATCTGCCATTATGTGTCCCAGTGGGTTTGGGTGCTGTGACTGAAAGGTTTTTGGCTCAAATCCCATGGTTAGCCAAGTGATTTTACCATTGGGCCCCTGGCCAAGGCTCCTGGGACTGGCTGACCCTGCTTTCTCAAAAATAAATAAATAAAAATACATCGCTTTGGTTAAAAGCATCTGCTAAATAAATGAGAGTGTAAATGATGCAGCTGACGTCGGACAGTAGTGCAGCAATGCATCTGTACAGTGTGGGCAGTGAGAGACCGGAGCCGTCTGCAGTCCATTCTGTCTCCCTCTGTCAACAATGGCTTTCCAAAGCTGCAGCAGACTCTCCCGGAAATTAAATTCTGAGGAATCATCATTCTCCTACATTCATTTTCTTTTTTATGTCCTCGAAGGGGATATGAGGCTGTAAGGCAACACCTGTGACTCCATTTGCAGGGGAAGAAGAAAGAACTGGGATCACAGTCATTTAAGGACGATGGATTTCCCATCTGTGTACAAAACAATAGGTCACACCTCAGTCATAACAAATAACAGCAGATAGTTTTGGAAAAATTCCCAAGTTCACTAATCTTTTGTAAAATCCCATGACTATGTGATGACAGCATAACAGTAAATTCATACAGCTGGGAAACGAGTGTGAAGGTGAAGTATGATCCTCTTTAGGAGCCAAGAAAATATATGAGTACATTGTCAGTGGCCCTTAAATGGTTTCTCTTTGCTTCACTTTGCAGATACACTGCCTATGGTGGATGTCAAAGGAGAACCTGGCCCTCAAGGAAAACCGGGCCCCCGTGGGCCACCGGGACTCCCAGGTCCTCCAGGGAAGCCAGGGATTGGAAAACCGGGACTTAATGGGCAGCCTGGGTCTCAGGGGGCCCCTGGGCTGTCTGTGATCGGGAAACCGGGGCCCCCAGGCCTTCCTGGAAAGGCAGGTCTGAAGGGCATTGCCGGGGGAAAGGGTGAGATTGGCCTGCGAGGTGAACCAGGCCCAAGAGGATTGCCCGGGCAGCCTGGTCTCCCGGGACCCTCAGGCTTGTCTTTGAATGGAAAACCTGGACTCCCCGGCATTAGGGGCCCTCCAGGGGCCAGGGGTGACCCAGGGTTAAAAGGGGAACCGGGTTCTCATGGAGAACGAGGGCAAAAGGGGGAAAATGGAAATGGAACTCCAGGTATACCTGGGCCACGGGGCCCGGCTGGCCTTAAAGGTCTTCCAGGACTACCCGGGGCCCAAGGCATTGGAAAGCCAGGAATGAATGGGCTTCCTGGGCCTGTTGGGCCAAAAGGTGATGATGGACTTCCAGGAATACGAGGACCACCAGGAGAACCTGGTGCTCCAGGATTGCAAGGCCAACCTGGACCAATTGGACTAGGGAAACCTGGCGTAGATGGCTTGCGTGGAGTGCCAGGTCCTCTTGGACCAAAGGGGGAACCAGGGCACCAGGGGCCACCAGGTCTGCCCGGAGCTGCTGGGTATGGCAAGCCTGGGTTGATGGGGCAGAAGGGGGATCGTGGTCCCTCAGGACTACCAGGACTCCCTGGAGATAAAGGGGAGTCTGGAATGAATGGGCAGCCAGGTAACATTGGCCTGGATGGACAACCTGGACCTCCAGGAATCCAGGGCCCTATTGGTCTTCCAGGTAAGCATGGCATACCTGGCCTAAAAGGAGATGTTGGGCCTGTTGGGCCTCCAGGAGCACCTGGGATCCGAGGAGCTCAAGGTCCCAATGGACTTGCAGGAAAGCCTGGTGTCCCTGGAGAAAGGGGTTTGCCTGGCCCCAATGGTGTTTTTGGAAAGCCAGGTCCCAAAGGAGAGCCTGGCCACATAGGCTTGCCTGGTAACCCTGGGTTGACGGGTGCGCCAGGATCTAAAGGGGAATCTGGACTTGTAGGGACCCCGGGACCTCGAGGTCAATCTGGGATTCCAGGCCTCCAGGGCCCATCAGGGCCTATGGGGCCCCAGGGAATTCCTGGTTTAAAGGGGGAGCCTGGTCCACCTGGCTTACCTGGGGTAACCATGAATGGCAATAATGGAGTACCAGGGCCACAGGGCCCCCCAGGAAAACCTGGTACTGCTGGACTGAATGGCATCCCAGGGCCCCCAGGTCCTCCGGGCCCCCCGGGTCCTCCAGGAGCCATCATCAATGGTGAGACGCGAGTGTCTGGGCTGCATGAACCTGACCTTGGCGGAGAGTCGGTTCCAGGCGGCCGGAATGGGAAGCCCCAGTATGGACAAGGGGTGCTGTCTGCCGCACTAGCTCCCGCTTTCACTGCCATCCTGACCACTCCCTTCCCACCCTCTGGCATGCCAATTAAGTTTGACAGGACTCTGTATAATGGGCAGAATGCCTACAATCCTTCTACGGGGATCTTCACTAGTCCATTCGCTGGCATCTACTACTTTGCCTACCACGTGCATGCAAAGGGAACCAGCCTGTGGGTGGCGCTATACAAGAACAATGTGCCTGCCACATACACCTACGACGAGTACAAGAAGGGCTACATGGACCAGGCATCCGGCAGCGCCGTTCTGGAGCTGAAGGAGGGAGATCAAGTGTGGGTCCAGATGCCCTCTGACCAGGCTAACGGGCTGTACTCCACTGAGTACATTCACTCCTCCTTCTCAGGGTTCCTACTCAGCTCCACATAACGGCCCTCCCCACATCCAAATCCACGACCATCCTCATCATCATCATCATCATCAGCCATAAAACACCTACAGCATCAAATGACTTTGTGAACAAGCAGAAGAAGAAAAGAAAAGATTTCAAAGCAGGGGAAGGATATTTCATACTGTCTCTGAGTTTCTCTCTACCTTTCAATGTTTTGATTTTGTTTTCACTATTTGAACCTGTTTTGTTTTCTAGCATATATGATTAATATTAATATTATTATTGTTTCATTTGCTGTTTTGTTGTTCTTTTTTGATGTTATTGTCATTGATGTTCTGTTGAATTGGATGGCTAAGAACCTTACTTCACAATGTGGTTGCGCCTGCTGCCAATGCTTTTTTTGTGTGACTGAACACTGCCTGACCCCTGACCCTTAACCTCTGACCCCACAGAACGTTACATCCCAGGGTTCATGGGCATTTCACTTTCTGCAGTCACAAACTTCTGATCACTCACGTGCCACCGCTTACTCCATATATGCACTATTATATCTATATAAACATATACGCAGTTCAAAAAAGTACAATCAATACACTGAGACGTCATATTAGCCGGCTTGTTCTCTGATCATTTATCAATACATTTTACGTATTTTTTCCATCCATGATATTCTGAGATCACATTACGAGTAGGTTGCATCAGAATAGCTCCTCCTTACAAATACTGATGGATATATTTGTATTGCATTTTTTTTTTGCTGATCTATTAGATTATGATAGTATGTTGTCAAAATAGCTAGGCAATGGTTACATTCCGGAAGCTGGCGGCTGTGATTAACAGTGTAGTATTAGAGGTTGCATGCCACAGTGTGCTTTTTATTTGAGCAACTATAAAGACAAAATCAGTCATCACAGAACCGTTATGTGTGCAATGTAACCCGGTCTACTATTTGAAAAGTGCTAGATAACATTTGCATAATATGCTGCCACCAATCGATTAATACATTTTTATATAAGTAAGTGAATATGGACCAGCTATTGGATTTAGCCTGCTAGCTTTCTCTGATCAGAACAGTGGGTTTTCTTTCTCTGTGTTGTGGAATTATATTTTTGTACTGTAAAGATAATTCTTCTCTGTCCCATGTACTGTAAGACCTGAACATATCGTTGTTATTTATTCCCCTGTTACATTTAAGCACCATTGCTTTACAGACTCGGATCATTATGACTTCTGAGCAATTTGTGTTATAAAGCATATCAAACAACTTTTTCTGAGGATTCATCTAAAGTTACACATCACATTTAAACATTCATATCATGTATACGCATTAGCTTCATTGGCTAAATACTGTTGGAGATTTTCCTTAAGGTTATTTTATGTTTTGATGTGTTACTTGTGTGCTGCTTGAGTGCACAGGATTTGTGTACCTATTTTTTTGTCTTAGTGGCAGTGGTCTTCAGTGCCCTAATCCCTGGACTAGGTTCTTGAATGTGTCATTCCATGCAGTGTTTCTTTTTTGGGGGGTGGGGGGTCAGAGTAATCAGCTGCTTCTATCCCCCATAAATCTATACATTGAATGTCTAACAGCAACACTCTTCCTGCCTTACCTCTGCTGCCTTACTGTGCTAACCTCCCCCTACATGCTGCAAAGGCCCACTTCGCTCTAGCTGCTGTAGGCATAGATGGGAATGAGTCTTAGTCTCCCTTTAAAAAGCCTGATCATAGTTCCTACCATTATATTTAAAAAAATACCTTGGGGGTGTTTAATGGTAGTATTAGTTCATTCACAGATTGAGAAAGAAACAAGAATATTTTTGGAATATTTCTCCTATAACAGCATAACAAGACACATCTGGCACAGAGTTTTCTTCAGTGACTTTTTGGAGCCACCGAAAAAAGACTTAAGTTCAATATGGATACTTAAGCCTTTAAGAGAATCAAAAGTTAAGGCTGGGCTAAAGTCAACAGTCAGGTACAGCTTCTGCCGGGTCTAAGAGATGGTGTCGGGACTCAGCCCAGGATTTCTTCCACTGGGTGGTGGCATAATTAATGTCTTACTTGGGGTATTTTGAAGGGCAGTAAATGCCACAGTAGAAACCCCTTAAGGATGGCGTAATTAGCAGGGGAATGTGTGATACAATTAACGTGACATCATCAGCTGCAAAAGTGAACACAGGTGGACACCAGCAGAAACTGTCAAAATGGTTGATGTTTGCAGTGTGATGATTCTGTTCAAACAAGGGTTCAAAAAATGCCCCAAACAAACCAAGAGCGCCATCTAGTGGATTCCAAGAATACATCAAATGGTTCATGAAGCTTCATTTGGCCATCACTACTTCAAGGCTATTAGAAAGTAGAGGAGCTTACAGTGCATTCACATCATCCTTGAACTTTTGGCTCAAAACAAAACAGGCTTCCAAAGAAAATACATTCCTCTATCCATTTCTAAAAGGATGACAATCCTGCTAATGGAGATTGGAATCAGTGATCGAAAAGAGTAAAGTATAAATCTGGGTGTACTGTTGAAGTGATACTTGTCCAGGAGAGGGCAGACGCATAAAATCAATTTTCAGGTATCAGGTGCAAGGAAACACCAACAGACTAATGCTGAGGATAAATGTGAACATACAACCATGTTGGTCTGAAACCACAGAATAGAATATAGAGTCAGCATGCTGCCTTACATCGTATGTGTGATAAATATTACAGTAATCTCATATATAAATATGTTTAGCAATGCTGAACAGGATCCTTAAGAGGTGCCTGCCACTAAACTAGAATCACTAAGCATCTTAGACACCCATGCTTGTTTCTGTGTTGGCTCCCCATTAACCCCACTTTATGCAAGATTTTGGTTTGACCTGCCAGCATAATTCACTACAGAGCTCGACCTTTTTGACTGATACGGAGTGCCAGTCTGGACAATGGTTTTTTTGTTGGGTGTCTAGTGTTGGTCTCCGCTGGATTGAATCGCAGTGCTGATCTTTTTCAGGTCCATCATCTTCCTATCCTTTGTGCCTGACTATCAGCAAAGTGTTTCGAAGGCACGGCCCGTTGAGTAGCCCTCTGCACATTATACGTTTCACAAGTATATATAAACAATGTACCTTTTTGTACCCTGTGTTGAAATGGTGCTGTATATGCCACATTCCTGTAGCATGCAAGCTCAGGAAAAGGTGTATGCTGGATGTATGACACATCCAAACTTTCTGAAGACCACATTCCTTTGACCTGGAGCAATTTCTGCCATTTCTGCCAGAGATCTGGACAGCCTTGAAATTTCTGCAGGCTAATTATTCTGTTGGATAATTAATTACATAGAGTTGTGAATCAACTGGCAGTTGTTTTTATCATGTTCCAGTGTGACCCAGTCCCACCAGTATGATTGCTAATAACTTAAAAAAATGTCCGCATTGGCTTGATCCCCGATGAACAGAAAGACACCCTTATCTGTTTACCACCTGGTACTCAGAACATAGAAATACATCCCCTGCTTATATGGGTCAGGTACAATTAAATCATTGTATTTTTGATACTTTTCATTTTTGGCCATTGCAAAGTTTCCAGTTTAGTGCACAGGGAACAATTTAACTTATTGATTTTTTTACATCCCCCCCCACCCCGGAAGCCTGACAACGAGAGAGAACTTTGTCCTCATAAACAGTATTTTTGTACAGTTAATGCACTGCATTTCCTTCAGCCTAGTTCTCCAATCCCCCATCAACACAAAGTTTGTACATGATGATTGTTGTGAGTCCCTTTCGACAAGGCAAGGTTTTTTCTTGTTATATATCATTTATATCTTTTTATATATCCTTTCTGTTATGAAAATGCAGGATGGATTTCCATGTTCCCATTATGGCTTGTGTTTTATTTTCCAATGAGACTGAATGCAGTGTTGCAATGGTATACACTCTACCACAAGTGTGCATAACAAAAAGGAAAAAAAAAACATATAAGAAAAAATGTGCTTTTGCAATTAAACAAAAACTAAGAAATTAAATCTCTTGCTTGGGTTTTACAGGATATTGTATTTGTTATGTAAAATTGAGTGGAAATTCCCATTTGCACATGAAATTAATAAAAGTGATATTTATACATATGTTCTGAGATAGCAGGAATGGCCAAAATGATTGCCCAAAAGTTATATACAGTATTTAACAACAATGACAAGTACCGTGCATTTACATTGATAGTTAGCACTATAGCATTGTTTGTGAAGGATAATCTTTTGTGTACATTACTTTTCCGCTTGTGTTTATTGTACTACGTATCACAAAATTGTTTGTTTTTTCCTTTGTGAAGTGTCATTGCATACACTGTATGTAATAGATTTTGGGTATAAAATGCACTCTTGTTTGATTGAAAATGTTTTGTCTGTTTATACTAAATCTACAGAACTTGATATTATTGATACCACATCAATAAATACTTTCCAGTATATCTGTGTTATTTTGCTTTGAACACTGAACATATATCTAACTGAAGGTATATTTTATGCTTTACAATACATTGCCATACGTTATTAGAAGATTCGTACGTTTAGTGCTTTTTATTTTTGTGAGATGTTTGAATTTATTGAACACCTCAGAACTATTTCTATCTCAAGTGCCTCAAGCAACATCTCAGGAACTTGGCATTTGCAATTCTTAAATTCAGCACTAGAGGGAGAATAAAGCTAAAGTTTAACTCCTGAGTCAACTGGTGCCGAGGGTAAGTTAGGACCGTAGGAGATGTATGGATCCATTGAAGCATATGTAGCTAGGTTCTGAAATCCTGTCGACTGTTATTGCGTATTTTAGATGAATGCAATTATGTGTGCCATTGTAGTATACCTCACGCAGCTAAACCTTACATTCAAAATAAAGCGATTCCTGGGTGATAGATATATAATCTTCGTGAGTGCTCACATTTTAGTCATTCATCACATATTGTCTTAATGCCGTTAATGTAATTCTATCTTGTAAGAAGACACTATTGCATAACACGCACCACGCCACAATAACTCCTTATGTATTTCAGTGGTTACAGTTTCAATAATTCTAGAATTTGAAAAACTGGTCCTCTGACTAAAACTCTACCCTACGCAAATCAATGACACTTTATACGTGATAAGTGCGTTTACAACTGATTTTAGAGCTTAATATACTGTACTTAACATTTACTAAAATACCACAGTCGCTAAATTTTGTGACCTGTTATTCAACTTGAAGCTATACTGTGCTAATTCTGTGCTAATGTTTCCCTATTTATAACTAACTCCCATTGTCTTACATCCACAAAACCAATATCATTATTTTTTTTTATTGATGTATATTATGTAGAGTTATGCAACATCGAGATGTTGTGCTGCAAAAGGGTGAATTTTTAATAACTTAGCTTCTGGTTATTCTCTGAAAAAAACCATAACCATAACTTTACCATCTGTTTTATGTATTTAGTAAAAAAAAATACATTACTATATGCGACATCAAAACGGTGGGATTGATGGAGGCATTTGGTTCTGACGGTTCTTCGAAGCGGAAATTTAAACGTGGATTGTCATATTTTATCGCGTAAACGAAGGAGATGGAAAATAACCTTCCGTGAACGTCATGATATGGATCCAAAATGGAAAAAAAGGACACAATAGTTAACTCAGTGGAAATTCCAGTGAAATCGGCGCACCATATGTGAACCGGTTTTTAAAAAAGCGTTTAGACAGATGGCTTGCGATGTTCAGGATACACTGGCTGCTTCAGCTACAGACACAGTACAGTACAGCTACTATATGAAACCAACGGATTTATTGGAAATCAACGGTACGATTTGACCGTGAAACAATCCGTTTCAAAACAGCTGCGAACATGTACAAGACATTATTCGAAGCACGTACACAGAACTACGGGAATTTTGTCATTGTGGAATAGTATCATCGTGTGCTTCAAATTGCTTCACATTTTAACACACGTCGATCAATATAGACCACTTACAACTGTAACATTTATCCAGTTCATTCAGATTTGGGTGATAGGCCTACATTAAAAGACGTAAATGTGCTTTTCAGTTTATAACCAAAAATGTTATTTAATTTTATGACTTTCAGGTTTTATCTAAACATGCGCCTCTTCGATTTCTTTGAAAGTCAATACAATAGCTGTAACCTAGGGTCAAAAACATTCTTCACGTTTTATTGGGAAATCCTAAAGAACAATTTAATTGCTGTCTCTTTATTAAATTTTGAAACAGTAGAAAATTAGCACTATTAATGAATAAACAGAGAAGCAATAATTCATTCTTAATAAAAATAATTAACAACAACAATAATATGATTACTACTAATAATAATAATAATAATGCGCAGAGGTCCATAACTGCATGATTGCTCCTAGTCTATCGCAGTAGTTCCATACAAATTCCACGACCAGCCCCTTCGTGACCGACCATTTCGTCAGAGGCCACGTTGCGTGTCCGTGACGTCAGTGGACGGCGAGACGTAGCGCTCCGCTAACTCCTCCTCGGCGAGTCGCATTGAACTCAAAAGGGGAACAAAAAGAGGCCCAGCAGCGCCCATCGCTGTCTCTCCGCCTTCTCTGTCGTTGTCACGGGATTTCAATGTACAGCCTGCTCTTTGTAAGTACGCGACGCGCTCATTTTCTTAAGTACATTCCGACGATCCTAGCCGAACGAGTAAAATGAATTCGGAGCTAGTCGTGAACTTTAACTAGGTGCCTCGGGGACGGCCGCTAACCAGTCAGTTAGCGTGCGAGCCGTGAATGGTTGGAGTAGGAGCGGCGGCAGCCATTGCTTGTGATACCAATGTGAAAGGTTTTGTTAGCAGTTTGTTGGTCATTCAGTATTTCTGTAGCTTGACGTTTATTCGCAATGGGCTGTTAAGACAAACTTGGTTACTTGTATTCTTAAAACATTGTTTTTTTTTTATTGTACAATATAGAGAATTTGACTTGGGGTGCTGTCCGCACAATGATAATGCCACAGCAGCATTATTGGCTAGCTTGAAGATTCAACTGGGACTTTTGTTCTTCAACAAATGCTAAGTACTCCATAACTAGCAGTCAGATAATACCTTCTTCTGGCTGCTTTCTTCTCGGATGAACCCTTGGTGGCTATGTGTAACGACAACGTGTGTCGCTGTCTCTCCCTTACTATCCATCATTGCT
Organism: Brevimyrus niger; assembly: GCA_015164015.2. NCBI lineage: Eukaryota > Metazoa > Chordata > Actinopteri > Osteoglossiformes > Mormyridae > Brevimyrus > Brevimyrus niger. Next base: position 14,448,128 of record JAABNY020000046.1, read on the forward strand.
AATCGTGCTAAAATGCCAATAATCTTCTCGGGCAGCTTCATTGCCCCGTGACGTTCGGCACGCGCTGGCTGCCTTTTGTGTCAGTTACTGTCACGCATGTGCTTGTGCTGCTCGCCGTCCTCGTTGCCTTTGTTCTATCTGAGGTCCCTGTATATGTGACCAGGTAAAGGACGTTTCTACGTCCTATACTGGACCAGTTCAGGGCTGGTTAGACGCACCCCCAGGGATCTCCCGGATATGACTAGCTGACGGTGTGTGAAAACGGCCGCCTCCTTTTTCCTCCTTTGCGGTTGTGAAACGGTGCGCTACGTCCCGTAACGCCTGAAGGCGGCGTGCTCCTCCTTGGCTTAACAAGCATCTGTAACCCGTTTTTTTCCGGCCTGTCGGTGTGGGACTAAACAGCGCTGTAACACGCGCCGGTTTTTCCGACTCTGGAAGTCGAGGCTTCGACGCTCGCAGCGGCTGCCCTGCACGCCGAGGCCTAGTTAACTCTTTCCTTTGCGAAAACGATTCGTGAAGGCGTGACTGGGAAGTCCCCACCACCACAAGTGCCGTCCAAGCTGCTGATTTGCCTTGAGTGCAAAAGCTGTTATCGCGTCTTGTAATTTGTCTCGGCGGCTTTTATCCAGCGAGGCTTATCCGTTTGCGCTGCTGGTTATTTTGCTGAAGATTTAGGTTAAGCCCCTGACTCTAAGGTGTAACAGCTGGAACCTTGTGACACTTGTGACTGCGGTAGCTTTTTGGATACATGTTCTTTAAAGCCGCCATACTGGCTTATCAGTGCGCGCGAGGATGATAAAACGTAATACTCGAGTCGTTCTGTACCCTTCCATGGATATGGTACAAGTCATCTGATTCGTTTTGGGGGACACAATAATCCGTCTGATTCAAGGCAGCCTAACGTTCTCGCTTGTGTCATATTTGAGTTATCTTCAGTTAGGCAGCTGATCGTGTTTAAAGTTTGAACAGCGAACAATTACTGCTTGTTAATAGTTTGAAAAGTTACGTTTGAAAGACAAGGAGGGGGGGGAGTTGTAGAAACAATCATTGTACATGTAGTTGGTGGTCTTGTCTTGCATCAGGTCAAGGAACCATGCATGCAGGTTGTAGATGGTTGTGTCAGCTCCAATATTTATTGATAGCTATTAGTGTAATTCTGTGCCATTTAAGAGAAACAAAATTTGACAGTTAAGGCTCGGGATACTATTTTTCCAATGTTACAGTAGAACTGCACTTGTGGTTTTTGAATTTACATGTGTTTTGTTGCTGAACTCAATGCCAATGGCCTAGTTTGTATTTAGTTGTACCGAATACGCTAAAATCTCATTTTTTCTAGTTAACTTGTTGCAGTGTCAGATGACCATAAACATTTTCCCTTTTTTTGCAATCATTGAGCTACAAATTAGAGCCACTTTTCTTTAGATATCTGTAATGTGACGTGCATGCTGCAATGAATTTGTCACATTGTATAGTAGTTTGTACCATGTACTTAGGGGGTTCTTTGTTTTCTAAACTGCATTTCTAGAGTTTCATGTTGAAGGTTTCTAATCTGTTCACAATCATAAATTGTTTCATCGGAATCTTGCTAGACTAGACATGCTTTCTGGATGATGTCTGAAGTTTTTTTTCAGAGCTTTGAGGGGCAGGCGTCTAACAGTTTTGATCATAAACTGCCAGAGCCCTTGAGAGTGTGACCAGTATGTGCAAGTGACAGCTGTGTCTGCACTGTGAAAAAATGAGCCTTGTACCAGGTGACTGGAAGAAGCTCCATGGTTTGTTGCCAGGCGTGCACTCAAAACTGTATCCAACAGTTGCAAGAAGATGGTGTTGACCTGGTTTCTGCTGATGTGGTTTTTCTTCCCCAGTATGCCCCCTAAAATTCTACCTTGGCCTACCATGTATTATGTATGTGTGTGTGTGTGTGTGGGGGGGGGGGGGTGTGTGAGAAGATTCAGCTGCTTACAGCAGGGACATGACAGGCTGCAAACAATGGCTTTTGCCTCGGACATATTTTTGCTTCTTGTTGATCTGTTCTTTCAGCCATACTTTATCTGTATTGTAAATCCTATAACAAACAAGATTAGATTCATGTTTGAATCCATTGTTAGGTGTGCAATGATGCTAGGTGACGTGACGTTTTCAAGTGTATGAAGTGCAAAGCATGAGAGCCTCCTTTTCAGGAGGCAAGTAAAGTGATAATCACCTTTTTCCATATCAAAGGTCAGTTTGTATCACGTTGAGGGTTAATCTAATTTCTTACAAAAAATCCCATTATGATCAAGTAAGATGGCCAACATTGCGTCATTTTAGTATCTAGTTTGTCTTGTATATCTGTAATCAAATTGTTTTTGCAGAGAGAATCAGCGTGGTCTCTGTTCCCCCTGCTGGGTTGTATATTGTCAGGTTTGTGAGAATGTAAAAGGTCAGTTCATTTTGGTAATGAAGGTGAATCACCTGAATGACGTGACATCATGCTGCTTCTTAAGGTATTATGAATCTACCACTTTTTTTTCCCCTTTGGCTTCCCCTTCATTGTTGACTCACTTAAGACATTAACATATTTTGTGATTACCACAGCTCTGCATGAGAAGTGGTAGGCACTTTCCTGCTCCCTTTGTTTTTATAGCAACACAAAAAGCAGCTATGTAATTATCTCAGATGAGGGTCAGTCAGTCTTAAATGTTTGTTGATGTGGAGTTAAAACAGGCTTTTGATTTGTGGTCCCTCGGGTAATCGGGTCTGGCAGGTTTAGAACTGCTGGCAGTGCATCTTAGTTTGGTGTGAACACCATCTTGTTGATGCCCCTTGTAGATACTCTGACTTCGGTTCACGTGACTTCCATTGCTCTTTCCGTTGCCTCTTCTGACAGCAGCCCATCTGATGATTATTGTTTGACTGACCTTGGGCTCAAATGACAAACTGAATTGCATGATTTGAGGTAGTTATACAGAACAGTTTATTATGCCTAATGTTGAACTTATGAAACATTCTCCTAGCTGAGCAGCATTAGCAGGCTGTCAGAAATGCATATCTGTGTTTGCATTGAAGCACTGCATCAGTGATACTGTAGATGCCCGTTTCAACAAGTGTGGCGATCAAATAATGCATATTAACTCGTGTCTCAAAGACCTTTACAATCTTGGCCAAGCGTCGCCATAGAAGAATGGCAGACAAGTTTCTCAGGTAATATTGCTGCTTCACATGAAGTGTTACAAGGTTAGCTCCAGTAGGATGTGTTGCATCTCTGTGCTTATGAACTTATTTTTCCCTTCCACTGTCCCCAGTTCCTGGTTTAGGTGAACTCCCCGAATAAGGAGCAATTTTTGTTGTCACCTGCAGTAGATTGACATCCTTGTGTACACAAAGGTTCCTGGGGTTTTTCCCTGAATGATTGCATTGAATGTCACACTTTAAATAGCATCTAAATGTTGCCTATTAAGGGATGTTTGATTTTATCAAGCTTGCGTAGCCCCATGTTTTTGGGAACTACTGGGCGTGTGTCGTTTTAATAAAGCGTGATGTTTCTGGGCATATGGTTAGTTTTGAATTACTTTTGATGAGAGATCTGGTCCTGAAACTTGCCTTATGTTTCGTTGTTGGTAGATTGATGGGTAAGCCATTTGCTTTTCTAGCTTGAATTTTAACCTGTAAAATTGTTTCCTTGATACAAATTCACTTGACCCTCTAGTCCCTGTATCAGCATGTCACAAAACAAGATTTTGATCTGCTTTGGAAGTGCCTATCATTTGCCATTCTTGCTGAGCTAAGTGTGCCCCTCAACTTGTTGGAGGTTGTTTCCTGCTTTGCTGATGGTTTCTGTTGCTAATGATACCCACAGGCCTGGTGGTGTTGTGCCCCTAATGTCTCCAGAGGATTAAGAGTGATTCAGATCTGTGAGCAGTCTGTGCGCCAGGTGTCTCTGTGGCAACGATGAGGGATTCTAATCCCCTTCTGGAACGGCATGTTGCTGAGCAGAGGCAATGTGCTACTTATGTCCCTGCTCTGGCTGATGTCAGAATTCCCTCATTCTGGACCACATCATCCTTCATTGGTATGGTGGTCATGATCTTTATAGAAATGACTGATGTACGGGCTGTTGGGAAACACTAAACCTAGCATGTATGTTGTAGAACCCTGATTTAGTTTTTTTGTATCACTGACTAGGTCATAGAGCCCTTTGCATGTCCGCCTCCAAGTGATAGCCGCCTTGCACAATTTGCTTTGCAAACATGCTGTTGTGTAAATGAAATGTTAGTCATTCTGGAAACTGACACTACTTTCCTGAGGCAAGGACACGTGCGTACAATTGTACGTGGGAGAGCACGAAGGATGTTGCTGCTTGTTGAGACTTCTCTTGCCACAGAGAGCTCTGGCTCCCATCCCTAAATACCACAGCATGGCAGGGGTGCTTGGAGTTGGAACTCTCCTCCTATGATTAGGCATTTGGGTAATGTGAGAGAGACAGGAAGTCGGAGGCAGTTGGTTTGGTTGAGTGGAATTGGGGCCAGTGTAAACTCATCCTGTACTCTGCCCTGTTGTAGTTTCCTCTGGCATTACTTCCGATGAAGTCATGCCCTTGTGCTCAGGTGTTGAGCAAATGGACTTTGGGACCAAACTACTGTAATGTGAGGGGTGCTTGTAGCCTGAATGGCATGGAGCCCCCTGAGTATAACTCTGTGCGGGCTGTCTGGCTCCAAGCTTTGTTTGAGTCTGGCTGTTCAGCCGTTTATGGGATTAAGTACTCCAATTTTTTTAAACGTTCAATTCAATGAACCCTACTTGTGGTTGTTTTTTACAATATGCATATTATCTCTCACTAGCAGTAACCATGCCTGGTGAGCCTGTATCATCCCAACCCTCTGCAATGTGACCATAAACATCATCCAGTGCAAACTGGGTCAGTCTGTAGCACAAGGGAGTTGCTGCCTGTTTGATCCAGTCGTCAGCCCATTTTTCGTGGAAATTCTGCTGTGGGGTGGGTGGGAGCATTTGCTGAGCCCCTATCTCCCCCACCCCACACTCTCTGTTCTCTGGGCCAAGGACTTGGCTGGCTGCCACCAGGTCATCCACTTGTGCCTCTTGGTCTAGATGTAAAAGCGTGTTTTTTTTTCTTTTCTTTTTTTCTCTTCTGCAGGTGGCTTGGAGGTTTTAAAGAACATAGCACCTGAAAGCTTACCTCCACGAAAGAGTTAGTGATTTTACATTCGGTATATTCATGAGCGTGGGATCTGCAGGAGGACTTTCCCTGCAGTGTATTACCGTTCTTTTCATTACCACCTGCCATTCAAGTTGTTCGCATAGCTTCTGAAACTGCTTCTGTTGTATAGCCTCATCCTCAAGTTTCTGTACCTGAGTAATTATTAAATACTCACGCTGGAAGGTGAAGATTAAAAACTACTGTACTGTGTCCTCTTAGTACATGGAGCTGTAGTTTTTATTTTTATTTTCATTTGCATTTGTTTCTGCATTTGTTGTCTCATTGTTTACACCCTTTAAAAAATCCTTAATGCATTTTTTGGGGAGTGGTATTGGAGTCTTTTGGACAGTTTTTCATTTTGAATTGCACTTTATCTCTTGTTTGGGTTTCTTTTGTTCTCTGGGTTTCATGAAAATGCCATTTTTATCATGTTAAATTTGACCCCCCCCCCATGCCCTGTGCTTATATTTTAGATAGCTGGTATGCCAAAGGTCTTTGGATCTTGTGTGTGGTAGTGGTGGATGCATAATCACACTGCTTCTTTATTTTATTATGTATGCAGTAGATTTGTGCCATATACTTTTATGCAAGTGTGAAGTTTGAACATTTTGTTTGACATGTCTCAGTAGGGAAGATATTTAGGTAGGTTGCCACTTATTCTGTTCAGTATGTTATCAGGACAATTGGCTCTTTTGGCTCTTTTTTTTATTTTTAAATGACTGCATGGAGAAGGATTAGCCAATAAGGACATCAGGAAGTAATTGACACCATGCCTCTAAAAATGTGGCCTGTTTGTATCTATGGAAAGATGAGTGCTTTGTAGGAACGGCTGAATGCATTCTCCCTGTTCTCGCAAAAAGTAAACAGCTTTATGCTGCGTTTCAGCTTTCATGGTTATCTGTACAGTCAGTCATGTTCTTGGTGTATTTCAGAATGTAAGTGCTTGTGTACATCTGATATTTCTGATTCTGTGTCTTGGGGCACAGTTTTGCACAAGTTCATATGCATGGGTTTTTTTTTTTTTTTGGTGAAGAAAGGACACTACTCTGTTACTTCCTGCAATGATACTGAGAATGGAGACCTAACAGATTATGAATAGCATAGTGTATGATCCTTTCTATCAAGATCAAAAACACTTTTCCCCCCCGTCTTTTTGCTTGAATGGACTTCTTTATATTTCTTGAAGCCTTTGACCTGTATTTTTTATTTTTAACCCATGCACTGGCTGCTCAGACAGGTGCTGCTTGGGGTGAATCTGCTGAGAGTGACTGGGCTTTTGCTTTAGGATGGGGATTCCTACTTTATTTTTCAGGAGGGTGCTGATGATTCTCTGGGGGCAGAAGCTGTCCGGGTCCTGGGTGTGTGCTCTTTCGGACGAGCATGTGAAATGCGTGGGACCGTCAAAGCAGTGCCAGTGGTTTGAAGTTCTGGTCCGTCGTCATCTTCAAATTGTGACTGCTTTTGACACTTTCCTGCAGTTCAGGGAGTTCGGCTGCCAGCGAGCTGCATGTCGGTGTGCATGTAAAGGTGGCCGGCCGCACGCTGGGGCTGCTGTTCCCCTGTCCTTGATGGGTGGCTTCAGAGAAGGTGTTACCGCAATGACAGTTTATGGGATGTAGTGACTGGAAAATGTCACATCTCAAGCTGGAGTGGTTGTTTCACTTTATGCTGGTGTTCAGTGCTTCAGCTTCCGTGAAAGTACCCTGTGCACAGCCTTGTGGTAATGAGGTTGCCCTGGGTAATTGCAACACCTCCGTATTCACAGTACTTGCCGTATTTGTCAACCGAGAGGTTTGCGAACTGTGTCCGACAGTAAAAGTGAAGTTGCAGCTTTTTTTAGCTTTGAAGCCGCTACCTCCCTGAGTTGCATGTATTGCACATCTTGGTCCTGTGCTCAATTTCTCTCCACCCCCAACTCAGGGTTCCGTACTGATGCTTCCTGGTGCAATGAGTTTGAATTTTGTTTACCCCTCTAACCCAGTGTTTTCCAATCCGGTCCTTTGTGACCCGCAGACGGTCCACATTTTTTTGCGGGTAGGGAGCAAAAATGTGGACTGTCTGACAGAGAGCTTGGAGCAAACAAAAACGTGGCCCGGCTGTGGGTCCCTCAGCATCAGGTTGGAAAACACCACTCTAATGTGTTGCCTCTCTTCTCATTTTTGCAGTGTTACTGTGTTGATTTTGGCCGCCCATTTATGGCGTTTGTGAGTGTCAGTGGAGACTTCTGCCAGGCACAGCACGTCGCCTCTGCGGACAAGTGAACCATCGGTCCCAAGGAGGACTACGCCACCCAGAAGCCTCCCTGAAGACCAGCACCCTTGGATTGTAGCTGCTTTTCTCCCACTGCCCTCCCTGGATTCACACGTTGTCCTTGGCCAGAACTACTTCTCCCCTGTCCCCAGATCAGGCATTAAATACGACCAATACAAAGTTTACTGCCTGCCTTTTCTGTCATCAGCCAATCTGAACACCTCTCCTGAATGGGGTAATCTGCTGCAATAATCTGATTGGATGATTGAAGGATTGACCCCTACCCCCTCCCTGTTTTATCCGTGGAGTATTGTGGAATTTTTATTTCCTTTTTTAACCTTTTGAGTTCCTTTAGCGGTCTAGTCCAAATTTTCCCCACTTGTATTTTTTTTTTTAAGTCTACTAGGAGTCCTTAAACATCTGAGCCAAAGTCTCCCTTTTTAGACGTTTTATTTATTTTTATATATACATATATTTTTAAGACTTCTCGCCAACATGAACCGCCCTGCCGCCGTCGAGATCTCATATGAGTGCATGAGGTTTCTCATCACCCACAACCCTACCAATGCCACACTCAACAAATTCACTGAGGTGCGTCCAGCAAGTCGCCATACATTAACCACAGTGGTTGGGGCTTTGGCATGAAGTGTTCAGTTGTGCGTAAAAGAAAAGGTCACATGACATTTTGAGTCTCACCCCCCCCCCAACCCCTCTTTCCTTGCTACCCAATTTAGGAACTGAAAAAATTTGAGGTGAACACCCTGGTTCGGGTCTGTGAGGCCACCTATGACAAGGGCCCCGTGGAAAAAGAAGGGATTGAAGTCCTGGTAAGGCCAATTAACCTGTGTTTGTGCTCATTTTCTAGAGCGTTGGGTTATGGGAGTCTTGACTTTTTAGGCCTGTAGGATTAAGGGTGAAGAGTAAATGCCCCGGTGCCATGCTCAGCAGACCGGCCTGAGATATTGAACATGGGGCGATGTCGTTAGCCCAGATGCTCTCTAAAACGCCCCTTCTGTGATCCTGCCTACGTTCTCACACGGCAGTGAAGCCGAGAAGGAACTTCAGAGCAGTGTTATGGTGTATATTCGTTACAAGCCATTCAACCAATCGAAACTGTGAACCATGCATGGATGCTTGGCATTACTAATAGATGCTAGGAGAGTACTTGGCTTGGTGCCGATGTGTCAGACATGCTTAGAGGTGTAAGATGGCAATTTTTCCATCATGATCCCGGTGATAGTCCAGATAATTTTCCTTCAGATTTTCCCAAAATGAACATTTTGCTCATTTAATGTGCCGCAGCTCTGTTTTGTGTTGATGATGACGGGGTGTTTTTAATAAACTTAACGTCCATTTAAAGCCGATCTAATTCTAATTTCATTGTGATTCGACAACTGAACAAAGGCAAAATTAAGAATGAAAAAAATTGATGCAGCTAATTTCTTTTAATCTTCTTTCAAATGAAGTCAATTAATCTTAGCAAAAGTTATTCGGTGTAAATTAGATGCACTGGATCCAGACCTATTTGACCGACTGGGTATCGGCCATGTGTAACCGATCCACGTCCTGTACTTAGTTTTTGGCAATCTCTAAAAAAGGGAGATTTAACATGAAATAGGACCTATTTGTACAATCACACGATAGCTCTTTACCACTTTACGTGTTTGTTTTTTTTTTTGCTGCATTCAAATTGAACGCCAATGCTACTCATTGGGTGTGAGTACAGTGACTTCCACCTGCTGCGACGTCATGCGCAAATCCCTTTGCAATATGAGGGGTGTAAGAAGACATGACGATCTGGGAGCATTTTACGCTTTTTACAGAAACTAGTAGCACAGTGATTTGTAATCTTTGTAAAATGAAGTTTTGAGAGGTGGGAATAACATTTAATGGACATTCTCACTTAAAGTGCTCACAACTGTTCAAGACAAAGAAGCAATGGGTGATTTGGGAGTCGCTAACCTGGGCTGTCTTGCGAACTCACTGCAGTTTGTAATAAGAGGGGAATCGGATCGGAACTGAAAAAATGTGGATCGGCCCATCCCTAGTGTTCCACCTCCAGTACCCTGAGTGCAGAAACACATGAATGTATCATCGTGGCCAGAATGTGTCCATATTAATCTAGCCCTAAGCTCAGCTAAATTAAACTCCAAATACTCATGACCAGTAGCCTGTACGACGAATCCGGGTTACTGGTTTATTGGGGCAACTTGTCAGATTTACAATACCACCGTTTAAATGGGCTTAATATTCGTTCGGTTACATGTTGTCCAGACTACCTTAAATCCGACAAGTTGCCCTGATAATCCAGTAACCCCGCTTTGTAGTACGCTGTGTAATTATCACTTATTGTTAATGTACTGAAGTTGATACGCTTTGCAAAAGTCCTGCATCACGGATTGTACGTCTCTTTTCCAAGAAAAGGTATTGCTTCTTCTCACCGCAAAGTCCGGACTTCTGTTGCTTAAGATCCCTGCCGACTTCCGGGTCACTCGAGGACGGCGACCGTGCATTCCGTCTTTCTTGGCTGCCGTCCTGAAATCGCACCTTACGAGGAGGCACTGGCCCACATAAGTGAGACTCTGTGCCCTGGCCCAAGTATCGCTGCCCCTCCATTGTCTTCGAGCCTTTTCTTTAAAGTGGAATGTCATGCACGTGAAACTAAAGAGGGTGCCCTCAACGCTTTACGCTTATAGTTTATACTTTCTTGTGTGCCGACTTGAGGTTGAACGGATGAACAGATTAATGGATTTCACCATGCTGGGATTTTACTCCCACCTATAAATTTTTATTTTGTTTTTTAATTAGCTCCCTAAATAGTCAGTGTAACATTTTGCCTGCACCCAGACCACACAGCTCCTGCTCATTGTAGGTGTTGTCCCCCAAGACTTTAAATCCAGATGGAATATTGTACGGTAACCCATAGTGTTATACCCTTCATATCTCAGCTCCCTGCACCTCCCCCCTACCACCACCACCACCACCACAGCACTGACTACTTGGCTGGTTCCTGCCCTGCTCCTTGCTGGGTGTCACTGCGGAGTGAGTGCGGTGTCATGGTTAGTTGATGGTCCAGGGTTGCTTCGCTGTAAGCTCATCAAAGTGCTGCTTTATAGAGGCAGCATAAGGACAGAATGTCTGGCTGTTAAGGCCTTGCTGCCTACACTGCAGCTTTAATTTCACGTGCAGTATCTTGGTTAGTGGGCACACACCTTAACTGTTTTATGAACATTCTGAACAATAAGTGAAATGTTCTGCATTGCTGTTCTAGTATTTATTATGGCATGTCTTGTGCCGTGCGTCTTCTGAGGGAGAATAAGTGATACTGGGGAGTTTAGGGGGACCTGTTGCTGTTTGAAAATGGTCTTAATTATGAACACAGGGTGGGTTTTGTTGCTCGTGGATCTAGGAGAGATGGCTTAAGTGTCCTGACCAAGGCTGGAACGTGGCCTAACCTCAAGTTGGAGGTCATTCAAAGAGCCTGCTTATTTACCATAGCGACATAAGCATGGACACAGTGTCTCTGCCTCTCTCGGCAACCACATCTTCATGTAGGTAAATATGCTGGCAGAGTGAACAGGGGTACTGTTGTGCACCTATACAAAGTGGGCTTACATTGTGCTGCGATGTTACTGGCTTGGGTTGCAGTTCTGTTCCTTTAACTGTTCTATAAGCGCAGATGTCCAATCGGGGTAAGTTCAGCTGACTCCCCGCAATGAACTGTGACTTGTGGCATTGTAGCAGTTTCACCAAGACCTGGTCTTCAAAGGCCCTTGGTTTACCTATCATGAAGTGCTGGGTATGTTTTTATGTTTGCCTTTTTACTGGGTGTGTGTGTGCCTTTGAGGTGTAAAGCTCTTTATATGTAGGCTCAAAGCCCGTAGAGCTTTGGGAAGTTAGCCTCTACTACAGGTAAACAGCTGACAATGGGTATTCCAGGAATCCTGTTTGTCTAAAGCTTTCCTTACCATTCCATTAAAATCTGCATGAAGTCAGTGGCTACACTTCCTGGTTAGAAGTATGAGGTCCATGTGACATGGGTGTTGCTGGTTGGGATCTCCTCTAGAGCAGGGTTATTCAACTCGTGGTCCTCAAGCGCCAAGCCCTGCTGATTTTCCAGCCTTCCTTCACCTGTGAGCTAGGTGTGAAGCCTCTGACCAATCAGAATCTGTCACTATTAAACTAACTACCTGGGAGAACTGAAAACAAGGCCTGGATTTGGAATCGAGGGCCTGAATTTAATATCCCTGCACTAGACCATCACTGCCTGGTTGATTTCCATCAGTGTCTTTTGTATTTGTATTAGGCAAATGTGGCCGTCACATTAAGTGATAAATGTCAAGTACAAAAATTATGGCAATTCTACAAAACCAGTGTCTCTCAATTATGCAAATTGTTACTCCCCGCGATTCTTTTATTCAGATGGCAACATTGCTTGCTTTCCTCTATTTCTTGCTTTGCCATGTCAGTCTTTATCTTCTCCCTCCTGGAGGTCTGTGTCAGTCTGGCACGAGACCAGAAGCCTCTTCCTCAACCCCCAGTGTGGCTGGGTGCCCAAGTCAGACCCGTGAGAAAAGGGATGTCAACATTGCACAAGGCAATACAGCTTGTGGCTTCCAGGGCCCGGCCCCCCAGGGCTGCAGCCTGCAGTGTTGGCCTGTCACTGCATGTCACCCACTATCTTTGGGGCCTGTGGTGATTCTCTTAGTTCTTGTTTAGCGACAAACCAAAGTGACTGACTTGCAGATGGACCTAGATACCTTTTTGAGGAACCTTCTGAAGGAGGTGCTGATCCTTTTATTCCCCCCCCCCCTTTCATCTGTTTTACTTCTTATTCAAATTGTCATGACACTCCATGCTGCAAATCTTTGTGGAACACCTCACTATGAACATGCACTTTGATAATCCTTGCACCAGCCTACTGTTACCTGACCTCGGGTGATTACCCCCATTGGCTGGATAACTTCGTCAAATACACTGGAAAATGGTGGCAACCATTTCTGCAAAGAATGATTGCTTCACTAATGGCACAGTCCTGCTTGGTTGGGAATCCCTGTAATCTTTCCCCTAGATTTGAAGTTTTAGTCACGTAATTAAACGTCTTGTGAAATTGCTCAAAAGGGTAGCACATTTTTTTTTTTTTAGTGTGTATTTTTTTTTGTCTTCTTTGTAACCATATTGAAGTATTTGTCATTTTATTATATGGGATTTTTTTCTTTTCAGTACCCTGAAATACAATTTTTCTTTTCTAGGATTGGCCCTTTGATGATGGTGCCCCTCCCCCAACCCAGGTTGTTGATGATTGGCTGAATTTGCTGAAGGTTAAGTTCCGTGAAGAGCCTGGATGTTGCATTGCTGTGCACTGTGTTGCAGGACTAGGCCGGTATGTACAGCAATTGTACCGGGTGGCGGGAAGTCATGTGTTTGGGATGATTGTCCCCTGTAGAATGGTGGAAGGTGAATGTGCTTGCATGCTGAACAGACTGAAAGTCACAAGCTTGAATACCTGACTGCCATGTGGATGGCCATTGACACAAATAGGTGTTTATTTAAAAAAAAAAAAAAAAAGATGGCTTTCAGAAACGGCATTTCAATGTCAGATGCATCTGAAGATGTTTCATGATTTTGGCCTTCCCTTTGCGACATTAGTGTCCAATATAAAGTAGTGTACACAAGGGGAACTACAGGCTGACAGTATTTCAGCAATTTTTAAGTCACAGCAAAATGGAAGTTAACTAAAAAGAATCCATTTCTTCATCATATGAAACTACTATTGAATCCTCTTTGCTGCCAGATTTTCCTATTTGTCAGTGTATAATATGAATTTTCCTATTAATCCAGTTTATGGGACATTTATGGAGTGTTATAACATGCGCTTCCTCTTTTCTCATGGATGTCAAACTTATTTTTATCCGAGGGGCCTGCAGGGTAACTGAGCTCGTATGACAAGCAGGAATGCTGAGCCAAACTCCAACCCACATTCTTGATCCTCACCTCCCTTTTTTTTTTTTTTTTTTAGTGCACCTGTTTTGGTGGCTCTGGCCTTAATTGAGTGTGGGATGAAGTACGAGGACGCCGTGCAGTTCATCCGACAGTAAGTGGATCTGGCTCTGGTGCAGAAAGATTCACGCTCTTGCGAATGAATTTTAAATGACCCGCTCGCTCCTCTTCCGTTTTTAGGAAGCGACGTGGAGCCTTCAACTCCAAACAACTGCTTTACCTCGAGAAATACCGGCCCAAGATGCGTCTCAAGTTCAAGGAAACCAATGGCCACAACTGCTGCATTCAGTAGGGTGGTCCTCAGCAACTAGGGAGCAATGCAAAAGGAAAAACTGCAATTGTAATTATTAAAGTGGTGATTCTCATGGCAGTCGATTACAGGGAACAAAGGTCGGTTTTGTTTTTTGTTTTAATATATGGATTCACCAGCTGAATGAGAAGCTGAAAGCACAAGGAAGGCCCTTTCTGCTTGCCCTAATGTCTAATTGTGGGCAAGAGCCTGACACAGGTTCTGCCTGGTAAACAGTGTAATCATGGGAGGGTTTTTTGTTAAACTTTGTATACTTAAAATGAACAATGGTATAGATATTTCAAATGTAATAACATCTTTATAAGTTTATATTTATGTAACTATAAATATAAATTATATCAGTGATCCAACAAATGGATTGAATGCCCCATGTTTTCTGTTAACATGGAAACTCTTACTTATTCTTTTTTTTTTTTTTTTTTTTTTAAACAAAGTAACTTGATCTCATGCAGTATGTTATATTTTTTTTCCCCTTAGGGTTTATATATGGTCTGTTTTTACCAGGCATGGCACCTCTTGTCCTGGTTTTTGGGGGGGGGGGGGACTGTCCCGCCCCCTCCCCTGTATTTGATGCTCCTGTCTACCTTGGAAAGGCTCCCCTTTGCCGTTGCCCCACAGAGCATCTCTGATCCTCACAGGAAGACACCTGGCACTTTTAGGTTCTTATTCATCACTGCATCACAGTTCCTGTGGGGGTTTACAGTAGGACATATTTGCAACTATGCTGTGCCACCCCCCCCCCACTCCCCCCATAACATGTGTGTGGTGTCTAAGGGTCTAATAGCTGGGAAGGGGGTGGTGGAGAATCTACTATAGACCTATACATTTTTCTCCCTTTTTAAAACATCCCCCAATTCTTATTGCTTTTAAATTTTGAAATAAAATGAACTTTTCTGCTTTTAAAATGTGCTTGGGTTCACAGAAATGTCTCTTCTTGGCTACCTGATATCAGAAAATGATACTCTTCCAGGGGAAATAAAGATTATGTATTTTTGGGCAGTGCCTTTCATCGCAAAAATGGACATGACCAGTTGCCTTTCCATGAGCATTTAAAGACCCTTACATGTGTGGGGGGGGTGGGGATGCTATATATATATATAAAAAATAATGTTGTGGGGACCAACTGCCCCCACAATGTCAGAAACCTGTTATCTTGATGTGGATACTTTTTTTATTCCTTCATCTCCATGAGGGGAAACTACTTTTTTTTTTTTTTTTTTTTTACTAACTGCCATCAAAAAGCTAGATGTCAAGTCTGTTTGGTTACTCATGATTTAAGCTTAGGATGGGGTAGGGGTTAAGGTAGTCATTGCTGGGATTAAAGTTTTTCCAATACAAAGGAATGGACGGTCCTCAAAAAGATGTGTGCGTGTATATACATATCTTTCAGTTCCTTTAAAAAAAAAAAAAAAAAAAAGGTTAATTATGCTTGATTTGAAGGGACTGAAGCCTTCATGAAGACTCCACTGCCAAACGTGCCAGTAAGAAACATTGAACCAGCTTGGACTGGAGGCCCATGGCCCAGCTTGTTCTTGCAGGTTTCACCTCCTCCACTCGTCCTTGGAGTACGCAGAAAGGAACTCGCCGGATTCCCCCTCCCCCATTCCCATCACCAAGTACATATATTTAGTTTTAGATTTTACCCAGTTATGTGGATAGAAATTCTGGTTAAATAAGTTACTAAATGTCATGTCTTTCTCCTAAAGGTTCACACTTAAGTACTACTCCCAGCAACACAACTGTAGGTCTTACACAACCGATGACTCAGAGTGGTTCACTTGAGAAGGTGGAACATGGTTCTGTGCGGATCACTCATCACCTTTCCTTATCCAGCATGACAGCATGTCTTGTAGTGGCTAAGAGGAGTTTTCTTCCTCTGACCTTTTTATAACCAGTTTTCGTGCTATTATTTTGAAACGTGATAACTAAAAACTGAATTATCAGATGCCTTGAGCTACTTAAAGCATAGAATTAAAGTCTATGATGAATTCTGTTGTACAGTGAAGTTATCCCCTTCATTTTGAAAGGATCTCGGAACTTACTCATGATCATAAGGTTATTCTCAATGGCCCTGCCGCCCAGTCATGCATATTCAGTACAAAAAAAAGCCGTCTTATAATGTATTAACCTGTGATCTTTGGGGACCTTTCATTGAATTATTTGCTGTAGTAAAACGGTTCCGACTGTATTCACAAAACACAGGAAATGTTCTGAGTCATTTCAGTTGACCTTTGCATCTTAGTAAATGACTAGGTGAAACAATCATAACCGCTTATCAGGATGTCTTGTTTTCAATGTGTTCACTCACTGAATTAGTTAGGATGCATGCAAAAATATAGGAAGTAATTTCTCTGAGCCATGTCCAATTTGGTGACTTATGTTGTCTAGAAACACAATGTAGAAAAATAATGGACATAATCTGTTTTTTTTTCTTTCTTTTTCTTAATCCTCTTTGGCATACATGGGCCAATTTACTAATAGCCAATGTCACAGAAATAGCATTGGAACCTGCTCCATTTACCTTCTGAAATGACGTATATATAAGCCAATATCCTTGGAACCAGCCCCATGTGATGTACTTAAACGCCCAGAACAAAAAAAACTCTCCTGATAGAAATCTAAACTGGCAGCAACCACGCAGTAAGAAAAAAAAGTGGCAAGCATTTCACAATAGGTGCACCACAATCATCTCTGTTCTGGAGGAAAGTAAATCGGTCTCAAGAGTAACTTGGGTTTTCCCTTATTGTGACACTCAAACAAAAAGGGCACTTTGTGATTTGAAGTTAACGTGCCGGATGATTATGACTCATCCACATGCGGCAATGGAGAGCGCTGACGACGGGGTACTGCTACTGGCGCGCACTGTACAGCGGCTCATCGGTGTCCTAAAAGAAATACTGTCCCTTTTGCCTTGATCGGGCTGGATAAAAGGCCGAGCCTTCCACAAACTTGTCGAGCGGGCGGATCCGTATAGCACTAGATGCAGTCGGCCCACCCTGCTCCCTCGTGTTCTTAAACGTCTCTCGGCCGAACTATCGCTACAGCGTTTATAGATTAGTTTATTTAGCCGTATATACAATACGGCTGTCAAACTGGAAAAGCTAAACTTCAATGCTCTTGACTGCTTTTCCGAGTTCTGTGTCTGTATTGCGGCAGAACGAAATTGATCTGATTCGTCTAATTTTCAGCAGATCACGGTCGGAACCCCTTCAGTGCCTTTGTGTGATTTTCTTCAACCTTTGCGATGTAGCTAGTGTGGAAAACCCGACTGGCAAACCTGCACCGCTTATCGCCCTCTCCGCTAGTGACTGTCGGCCGGAGTAACGCGATCTCCGCCCGGCTGGATGAGTCAGCAGCGCCGAGACGCCTGGGACACGTTTTATTCTGACTCATGTGTTGCGGTGGGCAGGGCCCCCCTACCCCCTATTATCTTTAAGATTTGAACCTGGGGTTTTACTGGGGCACAACACATAAATACTGGGCCACGCACCCCAGTAAAAGGGGTCTAGCGACGCCCATTGGGGGATAATTCGTGAACTTATGGATACAGCGCTGACATTTCTTTACAGGCACGAAGCGGCATCTGATAGTATATACCCAGAATATTTTTTTAAATGTTTTTATTTTGCATACTAAGTTGCAGTGGGTCGTACGTTTACGGTTAGCAGTGTAATAGTGAGGCGGCCTTTATGAGACAACTGTATAACCCTGAAATTTAAAGTTCAGGGTTCACCTTTCGCTTTCGGCAATCCGCAGAAACGCTTCCTGTTAAACAGCGTGCACGGAAGTCTTTCGTTGATTCAGCACAAGCTGTCCATTTCTGTTTCACGTGGTTTGCAAAGGAAGAGCAACAGTTTAACATTGCGTGTATATAAATATGTATCACTGCGGGATGAAACAAAATGTTATGATCCAAAACAACCATTAGACCTGCTAAATAGACGGCAGTTTACAACTGTAGCAGCTCGATACATTTAATTTGTATCGCAAAGGCGATTAAACAGCATGGAAGATGTTAGGTCTTTGTGATTATTAAGTTAAACAAAGGAAAACAATGGCATGTAGAAAGTGAAATGCTTTGCATAGTTGGAATTATACTTGTTTTGGAATTTATCTTTCTATCAGCCAAATCTATCTCGACCGTGTTTGGTGCCCTTTAAACATATAGGCCTAGTCGGTTTACTGCTTCGTGACAGTTGCATGCTTTATTATGTTTAATGAACCTAACGGATGAGTTACCGCTCCCTCTCTAGCTCTGATCCACGCCAGTGATGACGTGAGATATCTGGTTCTTTTATCCACCCTATAAGGTGGGAAAAGCATTTCATGTTAAACTACATAAATCCTTTTGTTTTGTAAGCAGCTGGGTGTCGTGGTTGAAATTTTAAAATGTTATCAGGACCCACAGAAAAAGCAGAGGTATTCACCCCCTGGCGTTTTAACTCCCCCAATTTACTGGCCAATGTGAGGTTAACCAAGGGCTCCAAAAAATGCACTGACTGCTCTTTCGACCAGAAAGAAATACATGCAGTAACGCTGGAATGCTGAAGGCGCGCGGCCGCAGCGCTGCACATGTAAACATTACCGTCTTGTTCCCACGTGGTCCCTGTTGCTTTTTAGTCGTCAATTTCACTAGTCTCTTATCTGATATTGTGACATCCATTTTATGCTAATAATACGGTTTTCTGAGTCGTCTACCTGCATTTTCGAGAAAATAGTTTTGATTAAAAATGCGTGGAAGTAACTTTCTTGGTCTCGCTGGGACATCTGCTGGGGGAAACCGGAATTACAGCAACCTGATTGCATCAGAGAGGGCACTGACCCAATTTCTCATCCGCATTGAATGGATGAAGAAAAATAACAAAACAGATTCGGCGTCTTCGTGTCTTTTATTGGTAATGGTGCTTTTAAAATGGCAATATGCAAAATATAAAATGCAGAACTCATACGTCATCAGTTGAACTGATGTTAAATACGGTCATGTGCAATTCGTTTATTAATAATACGCAGAAACATATCTGGAGTGAAGTGGTCGTAATAATTCACTGAAAAGCTAAACATTATAACTTTTTAAGAGAATGTCTATTATGATGCATTTTAATTAAATACGAAGCCGGTTTGAGCATGCGCGTGGCTCATATAGGTGGAGACTGAAATGCAATATGACTTATTTCAGTAATCGGTTCTTTCGCGTTCGTCAAGCCGTCAGAATAATTTACTACACATCACTCTTAACCGAATACTTATAGAAGTATTCTATGCACAAACCACGGCACGGGGGTGATATGTCCCATTTGCTTGGATGCCAATCTTACAATACACTGTTCAAGCAGAGGGGAGCCAGAGCAGTTTAGGTAGGTTATCTGTTCTTATGACAGCTGTGGTAGTTAGCACGTGTACAATGGCCTTTCGCACTTTATTTGCCATGCAGCTTTGCCTTGCAGTGAAGTAATTTTTGGCTTCCAACACATTTAAAGTTGGAGCACAGTTGCAAGGCTTCATTGGCTGTTTAAAATCAATTCTCCTTTATGTCGGATAAGAGGAGCATACTAGCTCAAACGGAGAAAAAAGAGAGCAACTCAGCATATCAATCATATTCAAAGAAAGTGGTGGTATTGCTGGTTTAGAGGAGCAGACAGAGCGATGACGTATATGAGAAATAGACTCTGTTTTGATGTACTAACAATTCACAAGCCGAACTATGGAATTGTTAAATCAGTTGTTAAAAATGTGTTGCTTAATTGCTTTGCAGTGTTAGTTTTCCAAAGAGTGGAATATAAGAGTGGAATATCAATATTTGATCAATTTTTGCTACTTTATTTCATAGGAAATCTCACATATATAATTTGAGCTACTTACTATAGCATTGATCAACATTTTGCAGTTTCACATTTCCTTCCATCCCTGTTATCAAATTAAATTTGTAATACCAACAAAAATTATTTAAAGAAGTAGTCACTTGTATGCTATCTATGACAGATTCAGGAAATGTATACTTATATATTCAGTAATGTACAAAATGCAGTATTTAGTGAATGCAAGGACAACTTTGGCTGGAACACGGGGGGGGGATTTGAAGTCTCCTCCCACTATTGGGAAAACATGATTATTGGGGGGTGTGGGGGGGTTGTATTAGTTGGTTTTGATTTATCAGGGGGAGGCTACAACGCCCCCACCCCCACCCAGTGATTTACACCCATGAGTGAATTTATTTTGTCTTGCTGTTGCCACTTGTGGGCAGTATTGGCCTTTTTTTCCAACTTGAGGCATTACTGGCTGTAAGTAATGCAATCTAAGACAAAGCTCTGCAAAGAAACATCAGCATGTTCTGCACTATGAGTTCATTTGTGCTGTTAGGCCAAATATGGGTTTTCAGGTTGACCACACTCACACTCCATGTTGCAGATATTTGTTGCCAGATAGGATGATAATACTGTACGTGTAACACAAATGACAGAAAGAGCTACACAAGGCAGGTATAAGTCATTGCTGATTTATGCTCATAAAATAACTGTAATAGAAGTAATAGAAAAGTCTATTTTTAAGCTTAAATTGGAACATGGTGTTAGTGTATTGCAGACTAGAATGCAATTTTGCAGACAAAAGCATGCTACTTTGAACACAATTGAATCACGTACAGTGGTTCTACACAACTTCAATCAGTATTTTGAAAATGAAACATTCTTTTTACGTTAATGCATTCAGTTTGCGTCCTGAGGACAGAACATAGATGAGTTAATCTCACCAAATTTGCCCAACTCTAATTAAACCTACTGAACTGGTTGCTAGCCTGCATAACAGTATTTATAGGGCTGAAAAATGTGAAAGCTCCCCTTGTGGCCATAGTAGTGCATAATGCTTAATATTTGATACTTAGAAGCCCATCTTGATAGAGGATGTTGTGTCATGGATGTTAGTCTACCACACTTTTCTGTTAGTTATTTTTTCCAGCTCTTTAGGTTGCTAGATATATTTGGTATATGCCAGTCGATCCGTTGCCTCTGCCTTTGCTATTGCAGTGGTACTTATAGGTGTGTAGAGACTGAAAACCCTCGAGGATTCTTTTCAGTGTATGCAGTACATCAGGAGTATATCAGGAGTATATCAGGAGTACATCATGTCTTGATGTGTTGTCCTTGCTTGGTTGGTTTTAGCTGTCTGGTGCAGGATATGTATGTACAGCAAAGGATAATCAGTCCTGTTAATTTTTTCTTTTTCAAAACAAACCCCCCCCCCCCTCCAGGCAAGCCATAGTGGTAGGTCTCGCACAGGGCCCCCATAGGGAGGCCATCGCAAACCACACTGCAAACCACTGGATAGCACACTGGCCTGCAGCTTAGTGTGCGGTTCCAGGAGCTGCACAGAAAAGGGGTGTCACAGGTCACACAACATATTTCCATAAATATTAAGCTGCAAGGCAGAGCCCTGGTAATCGAAACAGCCTTACATCAACACATATACCACCCCTGGGGTAAACCACAGCCGCTGTTAGATTATATACCTAATTTAATTTGAATGAAAGTGATTAAGATGGTTTAATTAGACACAAGAAAATTTAGCGAGATTAACTTAACTATGCGCTGTTCTCAGAATTGCATCAACTCATTTTCAGAGTAGCCATTCTAGTTGTGTGTTACCGCCGTCCATGATTCAGTTAAGTTAATTCAAAGAATTATGCATAAAAGCTAATACATTTACATTGTGTCAGCACAATGTATTTAAGCAACACCAACAAGTAAGTTGAATCCTTTTTCCCGTGAAAGAGATATAAAATGCGTATTGCATTTTAAAGAAAAGTGGATGATATATTTCTTGTCTAATGATTTTCTTTGAAAAACATGCAGTATAAATCTTACTGGGATTAATAATTAATTCAGCCTTTTTGATTAATTATTTCAAGAAATATATTGGTAATAGTTTCACGCAACTTTGCCAAGCAGTAAAATGGTGATGATTAAATATCGTTTTGGAGCGGATGTGTTTAATTTAGAAATTTAGGCTGAAAAATAAAAATTCTCCCTCTTTCTGAGTGTTTAACTCATACATTTTGTGCTATTTCTTTGATTTAATTTGTATTATGCTGACTGCAAAAAAAATGGATACTAAAATATGTTATTTGCCAACTGCTATTTTGTTTCAAAGTTCTTAAACTGGGAAGATTAACACAT
Organism: Brevimyrus niger; assembly: GCA_015164015.2. Taxonomy (NCBI): domain Eukaryota; kingdom Metazoa; phylum Chordata; class Actinopteri; order Osteoglossiformes; family Mormyridae; genus Brevimyrus; species Brevimyrus niger. The sequence continues at coordinate 14,470,053 of JAABNY020000046.1, forward strand.
TGTTTACCTGTTAAGAAGCAAATCAGGTTGTATGATCATAGTTGCAATATCATTTTTGTATCTCCTGACATAAGTTTACACAGTTTTTGTGTCTATCATCATCATTTTATTTAGGTCACAGATAACATCTGACTACACTAAAATGTCACTATAGAAACAATGGGCCAGTTTTTCTTGGTTGTAAAAAATCAAGTAATTTTCATAACAGCGGCAGAACAGGAAATGATCCATGTCAGTTGTTACGTCCTGCTCCCAACGCTCCCGATTGTGTACCACGCCCACATCCTTGCCTCCTGTTTTGCCCCGATTGTAATCACCTGGTGCCTGTTAAGTCTAGCTTGTTGTTTGTATTTAGTCCGCGTCTCAGTCAGTCTACCCCAGATCTGTCATTCTTGTAGTTAGTCGTATCATGTGTGAGTGTCTGCCTGTCTTCGTCCCTAGTAAACCCCTCCGTTAACCTACCTGACGACTCCAGCCTGTGTTTGGTTCTTGTTACACTCACCCGATCGTTACATAAGTTTTTATGGGACCTATTTATTTTTCTAATATTTTGGGATTACAAGGGATGCTATAATCACATTTTCTGTAAAACATTTCCTCTTTGATGGTTATTGTCTTCAGGATGAAGCTTTTCCCACTAAATGCTGGTACGGTAACTTGAAAATGTTGAAGACCTGAGACTTCTTCAGTTCAGAGGCTGTTTCACAGATTGTGATTTTTAGTGACAAAGCCTAAATTTGCAAATTACCAGAGGTTGTGCAAAAAAAAATGGCTCTTGATTCTCAGTGAATGCAAAATTTAAAAGCATAGTGAAGACTGGAATGCAGTTAACCACAAGCATGGGCACAATTTACTTATATTTTTTTATGAATAAGTGAAGTTAATGAATCACAAAAGTACATGCTAGGATATAGAACTTAAACTGCTTCATCTGACTAATCATGAAATCCAATTCTAGCCTGGTTAATTGCCATTGTTAACAATATCAGTTGATATCACATTACGAACGATACTTTACATATAAAACTCCTTAGCAACACGTCGACAGATAAGTTGGACAGTATAGTGTGTGCGACCGATTTAATGAGCCACAAATGAGAAGTAGTGCTTAAACAGTATAA